>PVKN010038290.1:0-11089 GCA_004027915.1 Capromys pilorides
TATTCTCCGCTTCATGCCTGAGAAGAAAATGGGGGGCTAGAATGTCATTATAATGTAGTAAATTGGATCCTGGTTCAGACAGTGACCACTCTCTTCAGGAACATGGATAGAGAATGCTGTAAGTATGTGCATACCCTTGAGCCTGCCACTTCCTAAAATGGCTTCCACTCTGTGGGCGAAGGCACCTGGAACCTCTCGATTCTCTCCCATGCACATTAATATTGTCCTCAGTCTCCTGCCTAATAAGGTGGAGTCAAACTGACTTGAGAAGTTGTCCAACATGACTGCAAATTATCTTCAATGTCTTTTTCTGACCATCCACCTCTCTGCTAGGGGAGTCTTCCATGAATGAATTAACCCAGCCATCTCAAAGTGGCTATTGCAGGAAGAGAATCACAATATAGATATACTCAGATATTATCTATAAAATGGTAGGCTAAGTCAAGTTTTTCTTTCTTTAAAACTTGCAGGGGGCTGGATGTGTAATCTCATTCTGTCAAAAGTGCTGAAGATTTTCATATATCACTGTGTTTCAAAATAAATTACGTGTGTAGTAGTGCTGCACTAAACCAACATCACCATGGAATGTTTCTTTACCAAGTTGTGATGTTTTTTATCTCTTGAAATAAGAAACACATTTAACTTGGTTTCTATGATCATCCTGAAAATAATGCTCTCTTGTTTTGGCATATAGTGGAAACATACATTTTTAATCAAGAAGTATGCTTTTCATTGAGGAGGGGGGCAAGCCGGCACCTCGTGCCGGATTTAAAGCGGTTTCATAGAGTTGCAGAGGGTGGACACGGTCCACTGCGCCCGCAGCCTTGGTGCACGCTGCTGCCATCAGGGCTGGCTTCAGACGCACATTACGGAGTGAGGTTTCACCCCCTCCTGTCAGGACTCCTCTCCCACCTCGGGATGAAAAAGAGAAATGTCATTTCTTTTAAGTGCGGATGCCATGTTCAGATTTATCCCACAAGCTTTATTTTTGACTTTTACCTCCTGCACTGCTAATGGGAAATTGCCAGGAGTGTTGACTCCCTCTCCTACCCCATCAAATTTTCTTTTTTAGCTAAATATGTAACAAAAAGTTTTATTGAAACATGCCAAGTCACAGCTTGGTATTCCCTGATACTACACAAAATGAGTCGCAATAAAAATAGCACCAAAATGCTGAAATTACTGAATGCACCCATTTCTGTACTTAAATCCCATGAACGACATAAGGGAATTTACAGTATTCTTGAAAGGGGGTGGGAGGGAAACACCTCCTCCCAGTCTAATAAAATTTGGTAGCTCGGGGTCACTTCCTAATAGGTGCTATTTCCTCTATTTTAATAAAGGTATTTTAACACCTGAATTCTATGCCAGAGCCCATTGTCATTTTTTCCACTGACTGGCTCAACTGAACGCTGGTGTGGGCCAGACTCTTCAAACAGTGCTGCCTAATGCCAAGCACAACTAGCGTGCATATGGAAGAAGCCAGGGCAAGCAGCAGTCTCCCTAATTATAGCCAAAGGCTCGAAGGCCGGAGAGCACACAGGAACTTCTCGCTCCTGCAGTGGGCTCGAGGTCAGGAAGCTCCTAGACCACGAATTCCTGAATTGGCAGCTCTCCTTTCCCACCCCATCAACACGCAGTCATTTTTTGCCTGCCAAATCCTTGTCCAACCCCAATTCAAATCTATTTATATTCGCCTTTGCTATTTCTGGGCTCAGATGTTAGCCCATACGGTGTGTTGACCGGCACTAAATGCTACTGCGAGACCAGCGCTTGCCAGCTTCCTTCGTTGCTGACCACAGGGAGACAAAAGTTCTGAATTTCTGGAGGGACCTTAATCTTCTTAGCATAATCCTGACCTCAAAGAGGTGGTGGCAAGGTTCAACTTAAAAGCAGCAGGCTCCTGAAATGGAAGAACTGAAGAAGTTTCGAGTGATGCCAGTTGGACCTTTGGGGACCCACCACGGGTGCCCTGAAGTGGTGTTAGCCTGCCGCCCTGTATGTGAGACTCGCCTAGGAGGTGTCGGGGCAGGGGGCAGGACCTGGTTGCATGGGGAGAGTCTGATCCAGGTGACCCAGGACAGGCCTCCAAGTCTGCTGCTAGGAAGCCCTGTGGGCATGGCCACGCAGGTGGTCCCAGAGCCCAATGTGTGGCCAATCCCAGGTCCTCCCCTACTCTCCCCTAGAATGTCAGGCCAGGTTGCAAGTGAAAGGGGATCAGGGACTCGATTTAAACACCTTAGTGATAGAGTGCTGCTTTAATTCAGATTTATTTAAAGCTTCGGAACACTGAACTTTGTTGTAGAAGCTGTATTTAAAATTCCGAGGTAGAATAACCTTCTTTTGTGAGTTCAATTTTAACAAGGAATGCTATTTGAAGACTGCGGTCCTCGGTTTGTGAGGTCTGAGCCTAAAAGGAAAATAAAGCCTGAGTTGGACCGTCTCATGTAAAACTAGACCTCATTCTTTTTAAGAGGTGTGACCCCAGATCATTAAAATTTTTCTGAAGAGAAGAAAACTGGGATAGATAGCTCTCCTGATAAAATGTGCAAGAGAAGTTGTAAGCAGCTTATCCGGCGCTCCAGTCTTTACATTGCTGTAAGGGAGAACTTAAATGAAAAGGAATGTTTTAAAGTTAGCCTAGCTGAATTCTAAGGAGAACATAGTAAGCAATCCTCAGGATGTACAGCTTCACTGTGTTTTCTTTATTAAAGGGAAACTTAAGAAAATAATGCTGCCATCCACCCTGGACAAAGCATTGACTCTCTTCTTTGCAACCATAGATTTGAAGAACAGCACTTTTCAATGAAGACAAAATAAGCAAGATAATCATATCCAATGTTGGCATCAGTTTGTAGGTTTGTGTTTTGAAGGCAGAAAAACATGCACTCAATGCTTTTAAGTAGGAGTTGCATTTTGGTCGGATAAAGGGGACGCTGAGCTGTGACCTGGCCAGAGGCCAGCGAGGTAGGCAGCAAAGCTCGTGTGCAGATGAAAAGTTCAGCCTCGTGATTGTTTTAGAAACTTTTGTGGTTATGGAAGTCTGAGTAGGATGAAGAGGGACCATTTCCTTCAGAGAAAATGAGCATCGATATTAGTAAAGTCACGAGCTCACAGCTTGGATGACATCTTTTCATGGATAGGTGCAAAACGGTAGGGAGCTCTAAGGCAAACAGGCATTACAGGGAAGAGACTTCTCGGGGTGCAACTGCTTGAGTCTGTGCCAACACATGGCTTTTGGACACATCCTTCCTCTTATTCCTTACATACTGAATTTTCATGCCAATGGAGAGGGACCAGTCTACCCAAACATCCATTGTCTCCTGCAATGGAAATCTGGTTAGAGATCAAAGGTGTATTTAATCAAAGAAAATTGTAAGATGAAACCATGACACATGCACTATGTAAATAAATAATGAATCTTTTTCTGAGATAGTAAGATTTACTTGACATTTCGGAATATCTTTATTTACAGAAGTATGATCTGGACATCTTAGTCTGTTTGCTCTACTCTTTATGGATAGTTCATTAAACTAAAGGCACGTTACACAGGGCAGGTGGGGATTTACTCTCCACCCCATGGTCTGGGTAAAAGTGAAAACGAATGAGCCCAAGACTCATTGGTACTTTCCAAGGACTAATTTTAGAGGCTATCCTGTTAAAAATCATCAAACCTTCTAACACTGGTTTATAATCCAAAATCAAACCCATTTTCTTCATCAAAGGTTAGTACTTACCAGTGGCACTGTGTATATTACTGTTACCAGGGTTTCTGGGCCAGCTTACAGCTATCCTTAAGATTTTCCGATTGCATGGGGAATTTAGGAAACCAGCAGTTCCTAATCAGGGCTGTGGTGCTGTGTGTGGCACCTGCCCATTGAGGTATGCAGTATGCCCATGGCACCGAGTACATTGTGCTACATTTGATGGCACCCTGCTGAGGCTATCATGATGTATAAAATATTTAAAGGCCCCCTTTCTCCTCCATTTAGGGGATATTATGAGATAGTTGGATACTCTGCTAAAAGCATAGCACTCTGCCTTCATAAAGAGTTCTGGAAAGAAAGCAAAAGACATTTAAAGCATCAAAAAGGCTGATGAATAGGGATGCCAGGATATTCAAATACATTTAGAGACAGTATTGTCAGGCTTGTTTTCTGAGCCATGATACTAAAGATAGTAGGAGCCAGCAAAGAAAAGAGCTCTGTAGAAATGCAAATCTCCTCAATGCTGAATCTATTAATCCATCGCACACTTTCTTCTGAATCATAGTTACTCAGATGCACGGGCAACAAAAAAGTATTTAGAATATTTGCATAATTTCAAACACCCCGTTCATAAATTATTTATTGGTTGTGGTCAAATGAATGTTAGCTGCTTCATAATTATCTTTTGTGCTAAAGGTTGCATGGTTTACAAAAATATTTCAATGGCAATTGAGTATCTGTGGCTTGTTTAAACAGTGCAGAAAAATAAATGATACTTAATTATGTAACACTCATGTGCGTTTTCGCATGTTCAAAATTCTGATAAAAATTACACTTAATTTGTGGAAGTATTTTAAATGAACATCAGTTATTTACAGTAAGGAAAAAAGTAACTCATGAGCTATCCTCTAAGATTAGGCCAAGACTTTAACAAATAATATGACAGCATGTGATGTGAATCAGTCAAGGAACTCTATGCGAGGTTTTACAGTCATAAAATCGCAAAGCTTTAGAGCAATAAATGGCTTCAGGAATCACCCATTCGGTATCTCATTCTGACGATTGAGAAAATTATGACACATAGAAATTTTATTGCATTTGCTCAGATTGACACACAGGACCATAGCTATGGCTGTTGAGTTTCAGATGCAAGCTATCTTTCACTACATCACACTGGCTGTACAGTTTGCATATTCATCTTTCTTTTCATGATAATGATTGAGATTTTAGAAATATTTTGAAGACTAAATAATTATGTTTGAGTGTAGTAGACAAATCACAAGTCAAAGAATGTGTGGAAGGAGAGGATATGTCATAAGGCTTAGAGAAAGACAATGGAATACAGGCTTTCAGTTCAGGTCAGTTCAGTTCTGAGAATGACCACAGTTCAAAATAAGAATGTCATCGACTTACTAAATTTTTAATATATGTTAAACAACTAATGTCTAGGCATGTTCTTTTTTTCATGTAGCATTTTGGAATTTTATAAATATTAAAGATGATGTATTTCATGCTGAGATCAGAGATGGAAAACTCTCACTTCACAGGCCAACTTCAAACATGTGTTCAACACCACACTAGGTACACAGGTGATTTGGATAGGGCTTCCCTAATGAAATGTCATCGACCGGGTAACTGCAACAACAATTTGGTTTTCTTACAATTCCAGCTGTATGAAGTCTGTTAGTGAGTTGCCAGAAGATTTGGTTTCTGGTGACATCTCCTTTTCTGACTTGCTAAACTACTTGCTTGTTAGGTCCTTCTAAGTCCTTTCCCTCTGTGTAGAGATAGTTGAGAGAGAAATCTCTGCTGTCTCTCTCCCTCTCACACAAGAACACTGCAAATGCTCTCTGACTAGGGCTCTGTGAGTATAACCTCACTTAACCTTGATGACTACCATAAGATCCTACCTCTAAATAGGATCAGATGAAGGTTAGGGATTTAACATGGAAACTGTAACAGGATGGGGATATGGAGACATGGACATCATGATGGCCACATTTGCGTTGCCCCTTTGCTGAGACCCAAACAACCGCAAGCACTTCAGTATATACATGAAGGTTACTTCTGCCTCATGTGTCCACAGTCACCTGAGTCAGGTATGCTTCATATATTCCTTTCTGGGGCAGGAGCAGGACTGCAGGGATGTGAGAGAGGAGGAAGCCAGGAGACTTAGGCTGAGAAGGAACTCAGGCTTAGAGCAGTGCAGGTGCCAGGGCAGCTGGCACATGACCCTCCGAGCTCGACCGTGGGCATCTCTCTTGCCACCGCTCATTCGTACCTTGCCCAGCATCATAGCTGAGAGACATCGGTCCCTTGAGGAATGTTCTTATGGCAGAGGTTAGAGCTGCCAGAGAGGTGGATGCAAAGACCAGATGTCCCTTGAAGCTTCTATTAGAATTGGCATTGCCATTTAAAAAAAAATAATTAAGCTTATTGGTACAATTTAGGTACCTACAGTGATCACACTCATCATAGGGAATTTGCCTCTGTACATAATGTGCTTTGATTTGTGTTTTATTTTTTCTTCCATTTCACTCCCTTCCTTCTACCCTTCTTTCTCTCCTTCACAAAGCTTTGCTTCTGTTCTATCCTTTTCTTTCTTTTCTTTCAGCTTCTACACTTCCTACTTTCCTTTTCCTTTTGAACAATTTCTTTCCCTTTCCCATATTTCTTGTACAGTTTGGTTCTTCTTTACACTTTCAATTTCTCACACCAGAGAGGCAATGTGATACTTCCACACGTGTCTGATTTATTTTAGTTAAGAGCATGGTGTCTAGGTGCATCCATTTGAGCTATAAATGTCTCAAATCAATCCTTCTTAATGGTCAGCTAGTATTCCATTATATAAAACCACACCCTTTTTCATCCATTTATCCATTGATGGGCATATGGCTTCTTTTCAAAACTTGGCTATTACACACTGTGCCATTATATACATGGATCACATATATTGCTGTGCTATTTATATATACCCGATTGGTCAAAGAAAGGTATTGCTAGATATGCGAACAAAGGTGCAATGTATAGATCCAGACCCAAGACAGTTGAGCTCCTCTGTGGGATGGCACTTCAGTTACCCAAATGCAGCACCTTACAGCATTTTATTATTGCTGCAGTGCTGTGTCTGACTGCACTCAACCGGTCACTTTTCTACTTCCTGAGGTAAAGCTGGATTTCACATGGGTGTCACTAAGGTCAGGCACCATCATCCAAGGCATCTCACTATGGGCTGACATTATTCAGGAAGATAGTCTGAGCTTTATGAGATAAAGCAATGGCCTTCCAAGTAAAAGTGCCCTGGAAGAGAAGCCCAACAGTGTAAGGGCTACAGGATGTGGGCTGCATCCCATTTCACTGTGTCCAGCTGGCCAATGTGAGCCTCGTGGCCAAAGCTGAATCAGTTTATTAGGCCGCTATACAGGAGCTCACTGGGAAGCACCCACATAGCAGTATGCCACATACGGCCCTTTGGTCTTCTGTGATTTACAGCTATGCTGCTTGTAAACTACACTGGCTGCCAACACTCCAAAAGTCTAATCTCGTTTTGGTACCAAACTTAGGTTTGAACTTTATTTTAGTTTGCTTGTGTTTCTTTGACAAAATATTTGAGGCTGAGTCATTCATAAAGAGCAGACATGTAGTTTATAGTTCTGCAGGCTGGGAAATCCACAGTCAAGGTGTGGGCAGGTTTGTTTTCTGGGGAGAGTCCTGGTGCCTGGCTCCAGGATACTTCTCTTAGTCTGTGTCCTCATGGGCTGGAATGGACAGGGCAGAAGAGGAGGTAAGTTGTGCTGAGCACAGTTCCACCCACACCTGCCAAGCCCATGGCGCACAGTTCATTTTAAAAGTTATACTAGAATATTTAAAAAAGCTTTGTTATTTGTACACATTAATTATATATTTTATATGTGGCCCAGGACAATTGCTTTTCACTCAGTGTGGTGTAGGCAAGAGCCAATGTTGAGCACGCCTGCTTAGACCTTTCGTAGGCAACCTCAGTCCTCTGATCTTGCCTTCATGGTTTGGTGACATCTCCATAGGCCGCATCTCTTGATAGAGTCACAAAGGAGGGTACGTGTTGTCTAGCACTGGGCACAATACTATGATTGTGCCTGCTGTTGGTGTGCAAACCAGAGAGCACTTGCAAATGCCATCACTTAAATCAGGTACGAGGAGAATGTGTTTTCGTTGATATGGTACTCCAGGCATAGCTTCTTAAGTGCCATTCGTTGGGCATGGTTCTTGGGATAGCAAAGGCTTATGAAAGGAAAAGCCAGCTGTGTGTACATACCTGCCACACAGAGGGATCCGAAGGGCACAGCAGAGGCTCCCATTCAGCGTTATGCATGGCAATTTCATGACCTACTGGTGCATGAATTTAGCTCTTCAAATTCTGGGTTTGGGGACCTTTCCTTCCAGCACCTATGGCAGTTTTCCTACAGATTGCTCCTGACTGCACTCTGAGTTTTTGCTCTGCCTTCTCAGCCCGTACCTGTGTTCTCTGACTCATCTTCCTTTTCACGGAAAAAAAAAAAAAAAAAGGTGTCTGCAGGTGTATGTATTTCCAAACCTGTTTCCTGTCTACAGAAAGTTCAGGGACAACTGTTAATTTTGAATGGCTTTCATCCTAAGTTGATTCAAGTCCTTTAAACAATCTGTGGGATTTGTATAAATCTCACTATAATATACTCCAAAAGACCAAAGCCACACTCACCGGTCTCCTCAAGACCAGCTCTTCCCTACCCAGGCTGCCTGTTGCGGAACAATGTCCTGAGAATTCTAAGAAGCCATTTAAACCAGCTGAAGCAGTCTGCAAAGCATTTATTTAATCCTTTGAGGTTTTAACAAAGGGTATTATGCTTTTATCTGTGATGTTTTATCTTGATCCTAAAGCCATGTTTTATGATGGCACCCTGGATTTTATCTTTGCCCAAAGAGCCTGAAAATAAAAGTTTTATTTTCCCACCCATAAAGTCCTGGATTGGAAGTAACCTGTAAAAGTCTTGCCTGGAAGTCTCCCAATTCTATCTTTTGGCCACCTGTCTTTGCTGTGCCATATCCTAGAAGTCAGGGGACATGGTTAACTTTCTACATGGATATGGTCACAAGCGTTTTGAGAATGTTTTCTGCTTTCCAAGTTGTCAAGGGCAGCAAACCTATTTGCTGGCCTTTCTACAGCCTTCAGCCATCCTATGTCTGTTGCTTCTCGGGCCTGCTAAACAGCCTCTGCTGGCCCTCAGCTGTGTCTTCCCTGGCAGCACACAGTCAATGGTGCATATGGTAGGAATTTTTTTCTTGCCTAGAACTCTGCTTCTGGAACCAATTTGTGTACTTGTTTTATGCTATTGCAAAAAAATGACCTAAACTTGGTAACTTAAAATATAGTTCTTTAGTATATTCTATGACTTTGGGTGTAGGTCTTTTGTTTCACTTGGTGTGAGATCACCAAAGCACCTGTTTTCATGTAAGAACTCAGAAAGTGTTGGAAAATCTAACACAGTGACTTCTTCTTTCAGTAGTTTGATCCTGTGTCTCTATGATTCTAGCTATGTCTGTGTGATGACTTCATACTATGGAGGGAGTTCTAAGTGGGAGTGTTCCAACACAAAAATGAAGTTGCATTTGAATGAGAGGTGTTAAGGTCTCCTTGGCCAAATAAAGTCAGAAGACCTGAGTCATTTTATGAGTACTGAACATATGGATGTGTGGTTTACGGCAGCTACTAATAAATAATATAGGTGTGACTAGGAAAAGAAATAAATATTTACCAATCATTAATCTTATTTACCACAGTTTGAAAACTCTTTGGCATTTTTTCTAAGTTCTTTCTGCACATGAATTCTGACCATTTTACTGCCTGTTATTGTTTTTACTGGAACCAAGCTATCAAACAAAAACAAAACTTGATAATAACAAATCATGCAAGAAGTGAGAATTCTACTTCTCTCTTCTCCTCTCTTTCATATATACAGCTAAATCTATCCTTTCCTAATTATTATTGATGAAAAGAAAATAAATGAAATGAAGTGCTAGTCATTGCCCTGTATGTCAGAGAAGGATCTGAGACTGGATTAAAAATTAACCACAACAGAGTTTGTAGAAGAGTGTTTGTTGTACAAAATTATTCAACTGTCCTTGTGCTGGGTGTCATTGGGGTTCCTCCTTATTCTCTGCAGGCCCCACTGCTGTGGTCACAGTTGCAATGCTTGTTTCTCTCTCCCTCTCTCTCTTTCTCTCACTCTTTTATTTTTATCTCAGTCTCAATGTCTCTCTGGCTGATGGGATTCCACCTCCAGTATTTCCTGCGCATCTTACCACTCTTTTCTCTGTGCTTTTTCAGTGAGCTCTTTTTCAGCTATGGACAGAAAAGTACTGCTGAGAACTGTTGGAGATACACCCACACTGAAACAATACTTACTTAAACAATGAGAACCAAGCATCAGGAGTTGAATTCTGAAAGGGATTCTGTATGTTTTCAGAAGACCCAGTAACAATTTACCCCTACAGAGCCAAAACAATGAACCCTTGCTTTCGTACGTTTCCTGTCCTGTCTCTGCCCATCCCTTCGCTCTTGTATTGAGGTGACCTTCCGATTCTGTGATGTGTTATTACATCTTTGCCTGAAACTGTCTCCTCAGTAAGATGCTTATCTTCCAAAAATTCTAAAATGAACCAATCATGAACTGCTTTTCAGACACCAATTGAAGTCTCGTTTCTAAAATTATTCCATCTTGATGTATGTTGTTATCAATTTGATCATCACAACCACCATTACCTCCATTATCCTTTGCGTGATAAGTGAGTGAAATGTACAAATATAATTAAAGGTCATGTTTAAAGGGTTTCGACTGAGATTTGAACGCTTTTAAAATATATTTATTTTTAGGAAATCAATGTAATAGGGATATGAGATCAAAATTTGGGTTTAGTTGGGAAAAATGAACAAAACTTGATCATTGGTTATATAAAGACCATTTTCCCAATTAATATTTTTATCTACTAGGGCTAGCAAGATGGCTCAGCGGTCTAACGTGCCTGCTTAGGCAAGCTTAGGAAACTGCAGGGACTACACTTTGATACCCGGCACCACATGCTGCACTAGCTCCACCCCAGGACAGGCTTAGCCGGCCATAATAATAAAAATAAATTATCTACTAATGATGCATATTTATCTGTTGACACCTATCTGTTTTACCTACTACAGCCCTAGCATTGCTCATGAAAATAGGGTACTTCTGAAAGAATGCTTACTCAATATCTAAAACTCATTCATCACAGTAATATCTAAAATTTATTTATCACAGTAAAATTGAACTTCTAGGATCGTGATAATAAAATATATGCTGTAGAACTTTCTCCTTTTATGTTTTTTCACATGA
>PVKN010038291.1:0-11087 GCA_004027915.1 Capromys pilorides
CTTTTTTTCAGCATTTCCACATTAGTACCAGTGATGCAGGAAGAAAAAATTGATCTGGGGGTGGATGACCTCCAAGAGGGAACCTCCAAATGTTATAGGGAAAACTGATCTCCCAACCTGAAAAGTACCTGGGATGAGTTTGTGTTCTCTAAAACCAAAGAATGAATTTTAGGAACAAATGGAGATAATGAGCAGAACATATTTATTGAGAAAAAGAAATCTCTTGTCGGACAGAGGGACAGGAGGGGGGTCCCAAGTGGGTGTCCCCTGGGAGCTGTCTCTTCCAGGGACTTTTATAGAGGAAAACCATGCAGTGAGATGGGTCTAAAGTGAAAACCATGGAAACTCGCTTAGGTGGGCATGAGGTGGGACAAAGCTAAGGTCAACCAATGAGGGTACAAGCACCATTGCTCAGGTAAGATTGATTAAGTCCAGGACCAAATGGGAAAGTGAGTCACACAGCAAGCAGGAGTGAATGCAGAACAGAACTTTATCAGGTAGCCATCCAGTAGTAGTCAGATTAATGAATCTTCTGGCTCCCTCAGAGTGATGATCAAGCTCAGATGTCAATCTTTAAGGTCAGAATTTGTTCAATCTTTGGTCTTTAGGTCTGACTAACAGTGGGAACATCCATCCCTCCCATAGTTGCTAGATATCTTGCCTTCTGTATTATCTCCTTTGAGGGCCTAGCCCTATCTGACTGCCTATAATATTTCTATCTAACACAGCTGTTTGCAACATTCCCCCCTCTGAAGAAGTAACCTGAACTGCCATGAAGGAATTATGGGCGATGACCGCTTTGGCTTCTTCAGGCTGAAAGGGGTCATAGTTGTTGACCGGAAGTCAGATACATTCTTTAGAGGTTCTATCTAAAGGCCCTCGATAGACACCATGTATTCTTATCTTGGGTAGGTAGAACAGCTTTAAATCTGGAGAAGACAAAGCCAAAGAAACTATTAAACATACATGGGCCAAATAATATCTGCAGGATAACTATGAATACAGTCAAAGTAATTTTCACCAAGTAAAGAGTAATGACTTTAACAAAGATGATAAGTATAGGGTCTAATTACCTCAGCATTTTACATACCATTTATTTGATATCTAATATTTTGAACAGCTATTGAGACATTAGAAGGATCCGGAATGTCATAACATTTTAAAGTTTATAATTATAAAAAGACTAGTTAGGACTTTTTATAGGTTCATCAGCAGAGATCTCTTAAACTTGGAGTTTAATCCTTTTTTTGTCTTTCATGGCCACTGGGTATCATTTTAAATAAATTGGCCTCTTATTTCTCACCAACTCTATTATTACTTGGGGCACATGAATTGTAGGACTTATGAACAGCACTGAGTATTTTCAAGTTGGCAAGTGGGTCCACTGGCTGGGTAACTACTGACAAATCTGTATGAGCATCTATCAAAAGTCTAACAGGCTTTTCCTTGTATTGGCAGTTAATATGGGTTCTATCAGGCTTAGAGGTGAAGACCCATGATCTTACCAATCTGAAACTTCTTCTGACTCCATCATGAACACTTTCTTTTTTCCTCTCTAGCAGCTTTGGACATTATTTTGCTTGAAATGTCCCTTCTCTCTGACTGAATCTAGAGAAGCATAACTTTTATTCCATTTCCTGACTGGCCTTCATTTTAGTAGGCTGCCAGTATCACCATTTTCATTTTCCATCTATAATTTCATTTTGCATCTTTTCTATTATGAAACACCTCAACTAATTATCCTGCAAACTCTTTTAACTTCTGCAGCTTGTGTCAGATATATGGGGCCCGCTGAACAAGACATAACCCTTTGGTTTTAAGGTCCACTGCAGGTAGCTGAAGGAACATGACTCCATAGATGGAATCTAGTTGATCCCAATGAAAGGAATCTTAATCTAGCATATTTATTATAGATTTTTACCACCATGATTGCCTGTGTTTTGGTATTTTCTAAGAACAAATTTGAGGAGTTAACATGTATAATCAAAGCATGAGCTTTTGGGCTAATAGGTAAATTTATAAACTTTTTGAGGCATAGCAACTGTAACTCACTAGTTCTTTAACCCCTTTATTTATGGAGTCTGACAATTTTATGTCTTTCTAGTTTTAGTTATAATTATCTCTAAATTTTGAGAACTTATTAAAATCAGATTAATACCTTGTTTTTTGTTAATGCTTTTAAGTAGTCTAAGTACAATATGCCATATTTTCTAGTTATACCTTGTGAGAAAAGTGACATCAGCAAGCTATTTTTATTTGTATGTTTTTGAACTCAAACTTATTTGTACAGGGAAACATTTTGTCCTTTAATTGAAAAACACCCATAAATATTGAGTGAAGTCATAACATTTTTTTAAAAAGTCTAATAATCTTCACCAAGTAGAACACATAATAGGCAATCTTATTTTTGAGAAATATAATCTATAAGGTCACATCTGTATTTATTATTAGCTTGAAATATCTGAGTCACATCAGAAATCAACCAGGCTAACTTGGTACACTTATTAATGTACAGCATTCAGTCACAGTAAACCAATGTCTCATTCAATTTTAGATATGGCCCCCATTGTAAGCAAGGGGCGCTTTTAAAGGATTTGTCCTCTTAACACTGTGGCTCTGAGTTTTATGTCACAAATACAAGGCCTGGCTCCATCTATAGGCCCAAAGCTATTGGACACTGTGTAGTCAGTGACTTTAGAACTTTTTTATGTTGACAGGATTTTCTCTGTCCGTGGGGATCTGTTTTAACTCATGAAATACCTTTTAAGTCTTACACATCAACAATATATATTACATTTGTAAAAACTTAGCATAATTTTAATTAGTAAGCAACATGAATATATTGCTGTATCTCAGTTACAGCTAAGGCAAGATTTTTGTTTTGTTTTGTTCTGTTTTTTTGCGGGACTGGGGTTTGAATTCATGACCTTGCACTTGCCAGGCAGGCACTTATGCCATGGAGCTATCTCCCCAGCCCCAGCAAGATGTCTTCCAAAGTCTGTTTCCTTTGAGGTATGACTGGAAGGAAAGTCAGGGTTGGAGAAGAACAAAGAGACCTATGCCAATGTCTAGCAATAGGCTGGGTTTTCCTTTAGTCGTGATTGCTCAGGGATCCTCCATGGAAATGGCAGGTAGAGATAACAGTCCAGCCAGAGGGAAGAGGCAGGCCCAGTGCCCTTCAGTCCTACTGGACCATCTTGGAAGTGGAGTCTGAGCTCTTGGGCCTCCGCCTCAGAGTGCAGTCTCACTTCTAGTTGCTGCCTTGGCCATCAGGGTATGGCTTGTGGGCCTCTTTAGGCAGCCCCTCTTATGATGGCCTGGCTTCTGACAGCAGTAGCAGATGAACCTCACCATTGTTGAGCTCTTCTTAGAACCCAGAGAATAGGACTTAGGGTCTCTTTTAAGGCCACAATAATGGTAGCCATTATTGATCTCTTTTGTTTTCTCTCCCTGGTTTTCTCCCAGTTCCAATTATAGGAAACTGTTTTTTTAGTGTTCTATAAAGTATCAACTGAGTTTTCTGGAGTAAAAGCTATCTTTTGTAGCTCTTTTCTAATATCTGGAGCTGACTGAGTAATGATATCTCTAAGAGTCATCCATCCCTCTATTGAATTAACATCTCATGAAGTGTGCTTTACCAGTGCCTCTATTAAACATTTTAAGAAATCAGAGGGGTATTTATCTTTTTCCTGGTAATTAGTTAAAATATAAAATAAGTAGAAGGCTTAGTTTTAGTTCTTAGATCTTCAAGAATATACATTAGAAAATGTCTTTTTTAGTCTGCCTGGCGATTAGGCCAGCAGGGGTCTGACTATTTGGGCTCTAGTGTCAACAGATGGTTCCACTGACTATCTCTTGGTTCTTTAAAATTAATATAATGTTTATCTCCAAATGCAATAGCAGCTTATAATGCTGCCTGCCTTTTCATTAGAAGTCAAAGCTTGGTTTAAAATTAACATTACATCTTTAAGTCTGAGTGAGTCCTCTAAAGACCTCAATATACTTATCAGGGTCACCTAAAAATCCTCTAATATCTGACTATCTGTTTTAGGTCACAGAGAAAAAGACAAATGAACTCTGGAAGTTTTAAATTAACCCACTAACTTTTTTAAAGGATATTGTCCTTGAAAAGCTTGCATAAACTGGGCGTGGTGGCACACAACTGTAACCCCAGCACTTGGGAGACTAAGGCAGGAGGATTGGAGCGAGTTCGAGACCAGCCTGGGCTACAAAAGTGAGTTCAAGGCCAGCCTGAACTGTATATTAGGACCCTGTCTCACACAGCCAAAAAAAAAAAAAAAAAAAAAAAAAAAAGCTCGCATAAATTCAGCTAAGAATGGATGTAGCCTTGTAGAGGGACAGATTGCAGTTGGTCTAGAAGCTCCACCCTCTAGACTACAAAGGCAAATAGGGGAAACCTTATTTTCAGTAATGCTGGGAGAGGCTGACTTGCCTGTTAATCCTGTCACTCACATCTATGTTTCAAAACTTAAATAAGAATAACCTTCATGCAAACAAATCTGAACATAAGACATTTTTATCATTTTGCTTTTTACAATACATTTTAGTTATAAAATAGCATCATAATTAATACTTTCCTCTGTATTCCATTTAGATTAAATGGTTCTTTTTCAGCGTGTAAGGATCAAGTGTCTAATGAAGCACTCTAAAGGAGTAACAGACTGACTGTGAGATAACCTGGAATTCAATAGAATTTACCTTTTGGGTGTCCCCACCTTCTTTCTATTGAGTCCCTCCCCCAAGGTGTCCCCTGAGTAGCCCACTCCAGAGCAGGCAGATGCTCCTGTTGGAAAGAAGGTAGACAAGATCCCACCAGCCTATCCACCCTCAAACTGGTGCGCAATTCCTATCTCCTGAAACATCTCACAAAACATTCACTTACTTTCATTGAATATTTGTAAGTAAAAGTTACAATTGGCCAGGTGACAGGAATGCCTGCAAAAGAAGGCATAACTATTGCATAAAAACATGAATTTGAAATGAGTACTTTTCAGGCTACAAAGAGCACTTCTAGAGATAGATAAAACAATTGACTGGAGAGATTTGGCCCCATGCACTGAGCCATGTCTTCAGACACTTGTGTTTTCTATCTAATTATCTAGATAAACATTCTTAGCAACTGAACAAGATTTAAATTTGAAGCTAACAGATGAAACTTATATGTATCACCTAGCATCACATTTTACATGTTGGTAAATACTTTAAAGCTGACAAAAATCTCTTAATGTTTAAGGTAGAGATGTAAATCATTTCCCTAATAGCCACTATAGAATGTAAACTATTGTAAGCTGCCTCAACCTAATTTCTGAAGGATTGACTCATTAAGTTGTTCTGCTGAAAAACACAGGTAGAATTCCTAGTTTACTTGCAGAGAGAGAAAAAGTACAATAGGCAAATGGAGATCTTTTAGCGGTCAAGAGACAGTTTCCACCAAGGAATCTTTGAGTCTGGCCAGTACTCCTCAGGTGTTCTCAGTTTCTTTTGACTCACACAACCAGAATTCAATCTCCAGAAAGGAATCTAGCTGTATCTCTGCTCAACATTCCATCAGCCATAGGCTTCAATGGGGATTCACCAAAGAACAGCTAGGGAAACCTGTCCTCTGCTTCAAAGAGTGGCAGCTTCTCTAGGAGCATTTACTAGCTGGCGGAGTAACCACTGTTTGTCCACATTCAATAAGGGATAATTAAAAGCCTGAATAAGATCACTTAGAATTTTATAGTAAAAGCTTTAAAGTCTACAACTTATCTCTTACACACCTAAATGATATCTAGACCTAGGAGAAAAGGTTGGAAATCTTCCCTCACACTAAATGTGTTTTGGTCCCATACACGTACTGCACAGAGATAGCTCCTGGTATCACCCAGAAGTTGGTTCTCTCCACTGTGTCTCAGGTTTAGCCTCCTGAAGAAGACCTGCCCAGAACACTAAGCCAGGACATGACTTTTATGTGTCCTCCTGGACCAGCATAGTCCTCTTTGTCCCATCTGACCCAGAGATGGGGTATGTGTCCTTTTTAAAATGACTTCCCTGTCTTCGTCATTAACAAACACTCATTTTCTAAGGGCTTCACTTAGTTGGAACAGTCTATATCATTCTACTAATTTTACATGCCTCTAAAAAGGAAAGTACAGGGTGCCAGCCAGATGGTTAAGTGGTCAAAGCACCTGCTTAGCAAGCTTAGGCAGCCCCAGAGACTGCAATTCAATCCCCGGCACCACGTGTTGCACCAGCCCCACGCGCAGGGCAGGCTGAGTCCACCATAGGGAAAAAAAAAAAAAAGGACAGTACAAAGAGGTGAGAAATTAGGAGTAAAGTCAAAGCAAGGAAACTGAAACAGAGCAGGCCTGGCATTTCCTCTAGCATATAGAAGGGAATCAGAGCCAGTCTATTACCAGTGAAACCTATACTTCCCTGTCTTTAAGAACAGTTGCCGACCTAATGTCATTTAATTGGCAAAGGCAGGCATGTATAATTTCTAAGTCTGAGCTAGATTTAAAATTCCCCTTTTACAGATGTTTACATAAAATTCACTAGGAGGCTTACTAAGGTCAACTCTCTCTCTAGTTATTGTCTAAAGTGAAGCAAAGAATACCAGTACATTTATATCTAGTTCAAATGCAACATACACAAGTACAAAATAGTCATAAAATATCCCATTAAAGAAATATCATAACCTTAAAACATTTCCATGTTTTTAACTTAGGTTTACCAACATTTTTACCAATTTAACAAAACCATATGAAAGACAAAGCATAAGCAATTGTAAGCAATTTTAACCAAACTATATGAGACAAACTCATGAGGAAAAACACGAACAGTTATGAGCAATGGGCAAAGTCATATCAACATTTGAAGCATAAAATTTGTTACCTAAGCAAGTCCCAATCCAGAATTTGTGAAAGAAAAGCAAACTCATACCTCCATCCAGTGATCTCAGTGGGGCCTCCAAATGATGCAGGAAGAAAAACTGATCTGGGGTGGATGATTTCCCATAGGGAACCTCCAAATGATATAGGGAAAACTGATCTCCCAACCTGAAAAGTACCTGGAATGAGTTTGTGTTCTCTAAAACCAAAGAATGAATTTTAGGAACAAATGGAGATAATGAACAGAACATATAGAGATATGTAATTAGCATCTCAAGAGACAAAGCAATAAACAAACCCCAGGGACAGCAGTGGTTTGGGAATCCCAGAAAGCTGAAATTCAAGGAGAAAGATAACATCTTACCCTGAAGGATTTCCATTAGTTGTCTCCTCCCTTGCTTGAAACCTTTTTAATTAGTATTTGTATGAACCTAGCATTGGGCAAATGGAGGTCAAAGATTGTAACACTTCTTTACTAAAGTGATTATGCACTTGAGCACATTCCTTGATCCCAAATAAAGATGAGATGCTTCTGAGGGTTGGGGCTCACTTTGAGAAAGATAAGTACCAGTGAGCTAAATTCATCAGGTCTTCTCATTGTTCCTTTCCGCACCAACACATAACATTACAACAAGTGGTGCACAATGCGGGGCACAGAAGACAACAAGGGGTGAGTTAAGAGAGGCCTGGCCGAGTGGGAAAAGTATGCCCAGAGTAGGCGAGACCACCAGCATTAGTTCAGAGTGACAGGGAACTCTGCTTCAGTAGAAAATGAGTATGTGCATCTTATAGAGACATTACTCAAAGGAGCGGGGGTAAGGTGAAACCAAAGAGTTTCGAAGATTATTTTTCCTTATAAAAAGGCATCATTGTTGGTTTCAGCCTAAAGGAAAGGCTGCTCTAAACTTAAAAGTTTGGAAGCATGTTATGAAAGCTCTGCGCAGAGCACATCAGCAAGGAGAACCTATACCTTTAAGCGTGTGGTCTTTGTGTAACCTTACTTCCTTGACTTTGGAGCCCCTGCAGTCTGACTCCGAGGAATCGAGTCTGCAGCCAATTCCTCAGACTCAGAAAGGCAGTTCTATAAAGGTTCCAGTTGATAAGGACACTGAAACATAAAGCAAACACCACATCTCTTAATTTGTCCTTGATGGGTAAAGAATCTAAATCAGAGAATCTGAAACTAAAGCAAACATTTCCAGCTCTTCAGGCTCTGTCCTCTGATTCCAAGGACTTCTCAGATGTTCAGGGGAATGGGTTGGAGAAAGGCAGATAATGGGGAGTTACCCCTTCATGTGGAACATTTGACCCAATTGATATCCAAATTGGTGGAGCAATTGGATGTTTCAAATCCACCTTCAATGCTTGCTTAAATTCAACCTCTGCCTCCTCCGCCAACTAATCCCTCAGCTCCTCCATATGAGCGTAAGCAACCCCATCTTGGCAGCTAGAGGTGCAGTGACTCAAGCTTTATTACAAGGAGGGAACCAGGGAGACCCAGAGGCTTACAAAACTCCACTGGGAGTTTGCCCTGTTGTGGTTCAGCAGTATCCTCCAAATGGTCATGCTCAAATGATAATGTTCAATGGGATTATCAACCTTTAGCTTTTCAGGTAATCAAAGATTTGAAGCAAGCTGTTATGTCTTATGGAATACAATCTAATTATGTTGCTGGCCTCTTATAAGGATTAGCAGATGAGCACAGGCTTATTCCGCATGATTGGGAAGTATGGTGCCATACTATTTTGGAACCAAGACAATATCTTCAATTCCATACCTGGTGGAAAGATGAGGCTGAAGCCCAGGATAGGATAAATAGAGGTCAAAATCTCCCTACTGCTATAACAGCAGACCAGCTTACTGGCTCAGGTGCATGGTTCGGTACAACACCTCAACTTTAATATGATGATATGGCCATTGTTCAGATGTGTTTATGTTGTCTCAGCATGGAAGAAGGTCAAAAGACCGGGAGAAGCTCAAAAGTCTTTTACTACAGTAATACAGTCTCAAAATGAGCCCTTTGTTGATTTTATCTCTAGACTCAAGGAGACAATTAATAAAACAGACAACTCGATTTTTGGGATATGTTGCCACAAACTTTGTCTTTTGAAAATGCTAATTAAGAATGTCGAAACGTTATTAAAGGCTCAAGGTGTTTCATTGGAGAAATATTTAAGGCTTGTGCAGATATTGGTTCTGAACCTTACAAAGCTAATTTAGTGGTTGCCTCTTTACAAACTTCATGTAAATAAAATCTTACAAAATGTCTTAATTGTGGCAAAGTGAGGCATATGAAAAAGGATTATAAAAAAGAAAAAGGGTAAAGATAAAACTAAGCCACTAGGGCTGTGTCCAAAATGTAAAAGAGGAAAACATTGGGCAAATGAATGTCACTTCAAATTTGATTTTAAAAAAGACAACCTTTACAACAGCAGGGAAACTGAACAATGGGTCCTCTTCCTTGGGGCCCGGAGATAAACAATGCGGGATATCAGCAGTTTCCTTTGAACAACCCCATAATCAACCAAAACTAAGGGTCTCAGATCTTTTTCATGCCACACCAGGAAGCACAGCCTTAGATATTGTAGCAATAGAAAATCAGTTTTTGCAACCCGCTTATGGAAAATCCGCACTAATAATTTTGGTCCCATACCCAAAGATACTGCTGGTTTGATTATTGGGAGAAGTAGCCTTACTAGCAAAGGTGTCTTTGTACAATTAGGAGTCATAGATAGTGGCTATGAAGGAGAAATTCTTGTGATGATGTCTACCTCTGTACCCTTTCAGATAGTAAGCAAACAGAGGATTGCTCAGTTACTATTTCTACCTTATATAAAAGGCAATAGTATGCCAGAGAAAAGAAAAGGAGGATTTGGAAGCACTGATTTTTCAGTATGGTGGCAGATACTTCTGCCAAAGACCCCAGAATAGTTATCTGTAACTATTCAAGGCTTGGTTTTTAAAGGGTTAGGAGACACTGGAGCTGATTTTTCTATTATGTCCTCTAAGGAGTGGCCTTGTCAGTGGCCTAAGATGCCTGTTTCTGTCACATTTTCAGGAATAGGAACCATGACTAATGTTCAACAAAGTCAAAATATGTTGGTCTGTTTTGGGCCAGATAGCCAAAGAGGAAATTTACAACCCTATGTTGCAGACATTGCGTTGTACCTGTGGGGGCTCGATCTACTCTCCCAGTGGGGGAGCTACCTTACAGATCCCCGCGATTTCCCAGGAGACAAAGACCCTTGCTTTAAATTCAAATTTAGAGTAATGGCCATTGCTCCAAGCTTCACCCTTCCCCTTAAGTGGTTAACAAAGTAGCTTATTTGGGTGGAGCAATGGCCTTTGACTAAAGAGAAGCTTTCAGCTCTTGAAAAAATAATACAAAAGTTATTACATGAGGGCAGAATAGAAAGCTCAACAAGTCCCTGGAATTCCCCAGTATTTGTCATTAAAAAGAAATCAGGAAAATGGAGATTAATTACAGATTTAAGAAAAATTAATGCTGTTATTCAGCCAATGGGTCCTTTACAACCCATCCTGCCACAACCTACTATAATTCCCAAGGACTGGTTTTTAACCATTATTGACTTAAAGGATTGCTTTTCTACTATTCCCCTTCAGCCTCAAGATAGAGAAAAGTTTGCTTTTATGATCCTCTCCTAAAATAATAACAAACCTACTCCCAGGTATCAATGGAAAGTCTTGCCTCAAGGTATGTTAAATAGTCCAATACTTTGTCAATTTTAGGTGAACCAACCTCTAAAAAAGTTAAGATGTTTGTTTCACTCAGCATTAATTTTACATTATATGGAAGATTTACTGTTTGCCCATTCTGACAAAAATAAATTAAAACAACTTGTTACTAAGGCTGAGTCAGTTTTAAGAGAATATGGATTAATTATAGCCCAAGAAAAAATACAAGAACAACCACCCTTTGAGTACTTAAGTAATAAATTAGATCAAACCTGTGTCTGGCCATAAAGGTTCAGTTATGGTGAGATTGCCTACATACTTTAAATGATTTTCAAAAATTGCTGGGAGACATTAATTGGCTTAGACCTTCCTTAGGAATTCCCACCTATGTCCTGCAAAACTTATTTCTTACATTACAGGGGGACCCTGCCTTAGAGTACTTAAAGTACTTTAGTTGAAAAGGAACTTTTACAGATTGAACAAATTATGCAAACTGCTTAT
>PVKN010038292.1:0-11084 GCA_004027915.1 Capromys pilorides
ATTTATATTTTTTTAAGAGTATTTATTCATTTTGACAACATAGGCTACTGTGTTATAGTTGAATAATGACACCTATTTCTACGCATCTCCAGATAGCTTATTTGCGAACTCTTGCTGCAAATCTTCAGAAAGCTCGGCTTGTTTGCTTTGCATTCCGTGTCATGCCTGGCTTCTGATACACTGGCATCCTCTATCTGCTCAGTGCTACCTTCCATCAACTCTTCTGCCTTCAGTTTATGTGTTGATTTCTACTGCTGCATCAACCAACTTCAAGCTTTCCTTGAACAGCACTCATGGGGATGGAAGCATGGCTCACTGAGACACTGCGTGCTGAAAATCCACAAGGTCCTCCATTGGATTCACTGGATAAATGCATAAATACAAAGACTGCACCTATGCATTACTTCAAGTTCTATAAATTAGAGTCCAGGAGGACTCCATTGAGTTCTCTGCTCAGTATATTTACAAGACCTGAAGTCAGATCTTGAGACCTTATCAAGACACCCTGGGGGATAAGACACCACATTCCCCAGTTCAGTAAGAGCAGCTCAGCCCAGATGCTTGCACTGCAGTTGGGGGCCTCATTTCTCCACTGCCTGGGGGCCACGCCCAGCTCCTTTGGCTTCCCACGTTCTTTCTCCTATGGCTTATTCCATCTCCAAGCAGTGGCACATCAAATACTCCTTGTGACTTAGCTTTCTCTGACATCCTCTTCTGCTTTTAAGGTCTCATGTGACTAGACTGGGCCAACTTGGACAAACTCCTAATCATAAAGTCAATTGTGACACATGATATAACATCCTGGGGTTGGGGAGAGGGACAGTAGCATGTAAAACTTGTACTCCATCTTCCACAATTCACAGCATTCCCAACCCACAGTATAGTCTCAGGTGTAGCTATTGCTCCTTTCCCCATCTGCAGAACCACACCAGGAAGTAGACACGTGATCTGCTCCTCGCATACTGAGGCAGGCATAGATAGCACAGCAAGTACAGGCAATCAGATTCCAACAAGGGAAAAAATGAAAGTAAAACATAGCCATCCATAGGAAGGAAATTCAAAGTGCAGCAGGGAAAACCTTTTTTGGTGCCAAGCATTCTGTGCTTCTCACCTCTGGCCTCCAAGCCCTCTGCACTGTACTTGATCCACTGAGTTCTGGTGTTCACTCTCATGCTGTCCTCCTTTTTCTTAAAAATGGTAGCCAGCAGCACCATAGGAGTTCTCACTGCCTGCCACCCTCCCAGGAAGTGTGGGCACTGAGAGCCTCTGGAACCTCTGAGCAATTTTTGGTCCAACCTGGCAGTAATTCCACCAAGGCTAAGTCCTTATGAATTTTCTGAACCTCGATTTTCTGCTTGTTCAGTCTACTACATCTTCTAGGCATCATTTTGTCTCTGTTTGGCCTTTGCTGAAATAACTGAAAAACATTGTCCCTAAGCTTCAAAGGTCCCCTGGTTTGATTAAAGTTATCTTAGTTTCCTGTTACTGAGTGCTGTCATCTGTGGATGCTTCACAGTTGCATCAAGAGGTTCCAGTAAGATACTGAGAGCTATGGACATCCTCGGCTTTTTTCCATGCAAATCTCGCAGCAGCAACTTCTTTACTGTGGCATCATCTGCTATCTGGGAAAGCTGAGAATTGCTCAGATCTTCAAGTTCTGCTTCTAAAATCACAAACTTTTGGATGATACATCAATCCTGAAAACCAAGCTGCTCTTGGTAATGAAAATATCTGATACTCAACTTATATAATTGAGAGGAAGAGAACTAGGTTCTTAACTAGCTTAGGGGACATAAATTTTATGAAGTTTCTGTACTTTTCCTCAATAAATCAAATGTCCTAGAATAAAAAAGCAACATATTGAAACCAATGCACCTCCCTGGATAACTTGGAAAGCAGTAGATTCTCTAAGGTGATAGCCTGTGGGAACAAAGGATTTCTTCACCCATCTGCTAGGAGCTCTGTCAGAAGACATTGACCCTCCATTGGTAAAACTCCTGTCCCGCAAGCAGCACTCCCTCCTTTAAAAGAAAACTGCCATTAACGACTCAGTTTCTTTGCCCAAATACAGGTTCACCCTGAAGGGCTTTCCCCCTGGAAAGCTCTGTAATCTCAAAGCTACATATCAATCCTCAGAACAAGGCTAATAGGCATCATGAAAGCTGATTTACCTCTAAAAGATTGCTCCCCAGGAAACTGATACTTGAAGCTGAGACTCGTTGTACCATTGTTCTTTTTACTTGGGTGGATCCCAGTGCATTAGTATAAGCCATTCTTATTGCACCGAGTATCTTTTATTTTAGCATGTATTTTGGTGATAAGTCACACCAAGTTCTTATCTCATAAAGGCAATGGAGCATGATGCCATAGGCTCTGGAGTTCCATTCCAGCTGTATTTCTAGCTTTGCCTTTCATGCTATGACTTTCTGTTGTTAAGCGGAGATAAGAACATACTTCACAAGCTGTGCAGGCTGTAGCTCAGAGTACATAGAAGGTTCTCTGTTAACTGTTTGCTCTGTTTTCTAGTATAGTTTTTTTTTGCTTATTTGGCAAGAGCTGATTCCTAGACTCTACATATCAGTGATCTCAAGTATCTGTGAAGCAAGATATAGCACTAATATCCAATGGTTTCCCTTGATAAAAACAAAAGTGTCTTAGTAATTTATACTACTTCTCCAAGCATGTCTGTCCTTACATTTTCTGAGCTTGTCAACTATAAAGTATTGTGATTAGAATAGAATTCTGTGGTTTCATTTTTGTCTTTTTCTGCCAAAAAGGAAACTCTGAATGTCTTTTACTTGGCATGCAGAAGAAAATTTATCTAATGAACTCTGAGAAGAATTGCTTTGGTTTGGTTCTCAAAAAGATGGTCCATGAACTTTCTAATGTAGTGATTATACTTCAGAATGATTTAAAAATGAGTGGCTCCATGACACTATTCAACAAAATTCCTTGTTGAAGAAAATGAAGATTTGGGCTGGTGAGATAGCTCAGCAGACTAAGCACCTGCTTTGGCAAGCACAGGGACCAGGGTTCAATCCCTGGTCCAGCATGTCATGCCAGCAAGCCCCCCAGGGTGCACTGAGCCATCGACTAAGTCAGGGCGTGGTGGCACATGCCTGTAATCCCAGAGCTGGGGAAACTGAAAACAGGAGGATCACTATGAGTCTGAGCTGCACAGTGAGACCCTGTACCAAATATATAAATAAGAAAAGAAAGAAGGAAAATGAAGGTTTTACCCAACAGGCTCAGATTCGCAGACACCCGTTGCTTTCATTTGCACTGTTTCTTTTCAGCTTGGGAAAACGCATCACACATTCAGAATCACATTCTACGCTCACTCGTCTCCGAGACCCCCCACTCGACGAATTTGCAATGTTATTTAAAGTTGTGGCGTGTATCTCCCTGTTTCCATCACTGACCTCATGCTTCAGTTAACAACTTTTGAGCCACTGCATCATTTCTGTGAATCAAGAATATAACACCTTAGACACATAGCAATGCAATGTGGAAACCCAACAAATGGAAACCAAAGTATGCTAATGAGGCGGGAATGCATTAGTAGTTCGACCACACCACCTTCACTTCATGAGTTTGCACGGAGGAAAAGGCCACGCCAGTCCTCACAAAACACGTGGGATCTTCCGGCACATAAACTTTTACTGGCCCTTTCAAATTCAACAAAGTCTAAATAAATAATTTCTTTGCATTTCTTTTCAAATCATCAAACTGCCTACAGATCACATGATGGACTGTTAGACCCAGCGAGCTGCATGCTGGGATATGTGTCCTTCCCCTGATGCTATTTTGGCACAACTTCCCGGTGGAGATACGAGTGCCCAACTTGCCCAAATTCAGTTGCGCAAGCATCGGATCCACTTGCTCCCTTGAGCTGCAGGTCAGCTGGAGGTGGTCACTCGCCTCAGCAATGTTCAGCTCTGCCGAAAATGGATTATAGGGCATCAATCACTACTCACATCAGTCAGTTGGGTTTGATAAGTGGGTCAAGGACGTTTCCTCATATTCTTGGGCTGCTCACAAAATAGATGTCATGAGAATTAGTGGGAAATTTAGCTATACTTGAAGGGATCTGTCTGAAATTAGGGTTGTTCAGGCTAATGCCTTGCACACACCAGGGATTCCCAGTTCTAACCCCTATTCTGCAAATCACGCCTGATAGGGATTTAGCTAATGGTGAAGTCTCTTTTAACTCCATCTGCTTCATTGAGGGAAGGAATACCTGTGGCTTCCCGTGAGGAGAGCAGATGTCAAAAATGAAAATAATGCAGAGTTATAGAAGTTTTCTTCTCTGAAATGAAGACCCCAAGAGTGCTCAGGGCTGAGAATAGTTTGTCCTCTTCAAAAGGACTAATTAAACTCAATTGCTATTGTGGAGCTGTTGGGAGGAAGGCACTCTGAAGGGGTGACCAGGTAGCAAAGAGGGACTGAGGCCTTTCGGGAGTAGCCAGGTTGACTTTCTGTCTCAGACCTCAATTAGATAGCGTGGTGGACAGTGGTGGAGGAAGGCTGTCCCTTGTCTTTTGACTCTTCCTGACCACCTGTTGGCCTTTCTGCTCTTCCACCTTGCATTGAAGAAGCGCAAGTCCCCTACCAGATATAGCCTTACTATCATCACCTTCTAGCTGCCAGATCCGTAAGACAAAACAAAACTCTCTTCTTTGTAAGTTTTCTTGTCTTAGATATTTTGTTATAGGAACAGAAATCAGACTATGACAATACTTAAATAGATTGATTATAATGACTTCTAAAAATTTTTATTTGAATGCAATATAGATAAATATTAATGAACACTAAAAAACACTTTTCTACGAAAAAAAAACAAAAAAAAATTTAAGGAAAAAATTAGAAGATAACAACAGTTAATTACTGTATATTATGATCTTAAGTGAAAAACTAAAATGTCACTCAAAGTCAAATCATAAACAAACTAACTCTTTCTTACAAAGAAGAAGCAAGCAAGTTCCTTTCAATGAACAAAAAAAGCTGGTAGTAAAAATGAATCAAGCTAGCATCTCCCTTAAAAAATGTTTTTGAAATCATAGATAATTTGGGTAGTTATTTGAACTTCTTTCTATTTCTCATTTATCTATTTTACACTGTGTACACTTTCACATATGAGATACTCAAGTTCGTGTGTCTAATTTACTTTCCCCACCATGTAACCTCAAGTTGTCACCATTTGCCTATGAGTGCCTCCAGTTGTCCTTTATAACTACCACCCAAATGCATGCTGTGAAGTGAAAGTTAAGCCTTAGCCTGACGCCATGTGTTCTCTCTCCTCTTGTCCCCCTCAATGCCTTCTTATTTTTACCCTTGGTGGAAGGAGAGCATTAGCATCTTAATTATACCACATGAGAAATAAGGTTATTAAAAATAGTTTCTCCTTCTCAGGATTCCTAGAAGGCACTGATTCTGCTCTGCATTAAAAGGAAGTAGACAGTAAAATGCTTTCTTTAGAACTAATTCCTGGAAAGCTGGATCAAAGGTGGAGCTGTGAGGTAAAAAATGCAAGGAGGAAAGAGACCAAGGCTCCCTTGTGTGAATGTCAACTCTATTTAGAATTAGAGGGAAACAAATACAGATGGCAATAGGTTTGGGTAATTTCTTAACCAAAGATTGAGGCTGGGTTGAGTTAGGATGTGTTTTGTCTTTAAGAACGATCTGTTTGGGGAATGCTGCCCTCCCTGTGTTTTGGTTCCAATGACCTAGGTCTGTACCCAGCTATCCAGCTCCACCTCTGTCCCCAGCAACAGTGCTCTGGTCTGCTTCCACAGGGACAAAGGACATCAGGCTCCAGTCAAGAGTTTGCAGATTTGAACACACCTTTGTATATGTAGATTCATGGTTCTGTATCAGCAGTGCAGATGTTAAGGGAAAAAATTGTATCTAGAAGAAAAACACATGAAAAGTCTTCTATCAAAGCAAGCACTTAAAGCACATAACACAACTAAATGATGTGCAAACATTTTTAAAAGTAAATAAATATTATTATTTCTTCAACAAAAGTTTGAAAAGGAGAATGTACTTTTTGGTTATGTAAACTTATCCTGGGAGCCTCAATTGCTTAATTTGGCATTGAAATAACTATCACTCTGTCACAGGAACCAGAACATTTTTTTAAGGTGAGGAATAGAAAATAATAAAAGAGAAAATGACTTCTATCTCTATTTGTGTGGGTGTTTTTGAAAACAGTCATCACTTTGGTATAAAAGTGTCACTTAATCTGTGCGGAATGACAAATTGCATTTTAGCTCCTTTATCTAGCCACATAGTCACATTATGTTAACAAGTCATCGGCACCATGACTTGGTGGGGACAGCCAGGGCTCGACATAATCAAGAAGACCAAGGCGCTCCAGTTCTGCACTATTTATGTCCCTGACAGGTGCCCTGCTGCTTGCACTGAGTTCTCTTATAGGAGTTGTTTATGCCTCTAGCTGTGTCTGGTGCAGATGGCTCACCTGTTAAACTAACAGGCCAGGACTTCCAGGTAGACTACAAATCACACCCGGCCCATGGCATTGGGATTCCCTTCCCTAACACACACACACACACACACACACACACACATCCAAACACACACAAACCTGTGGTTCCATTGTGCCTGTCAGAAATTATCAAGTGCTAAATAGCTCTAGAAGTGCTAGGGTAGGGAAAACATTGAGGAACGGAAACAGACACAAAAGTCTACAGGTGAGATTTTAAAAATGCTACCTGCGGGCAGTATGTGTTCCTGCCAACGCTGACCACCATGTGCGCGCATGAGAAAAAGCATAGGTGCTGCCGAGGGCTAAAAAGCATAGAGAGAACTATTCAGAGAAACAGAAGGAGCTGTTGTGCTTTGAGAGAGTAGGAACAAGGGCCCGCCAGAGAGCTCAGCGGACTGAAGCGCTTGCTCAAGCAGAGCACAGTGGGCGGGACTGCGATCCCTGGCACAGCTGTGCCTGCGCGGTCCCTGGGGCGCGCTGAGATGGCAATGGAGGCTGGGCATGGTGGCGTGCACCTCAAATCCCAGCACTGAGGAAGCGGAAAACAGGCAAATCACTGTGAGACTGATCTACGTAGTGAGACCCTATGGACCTTGCACTAAAACATAAAACAAGAGCGTAAGGACAGGTGAAAAGGAGTCTGTGGACCGGTTACAAAACCCAGCAAGGGTGAGGAGGTAAAGGCTAAAAACACAGTTGCTTCTAGACTTATGATCAGCCCCGTCCTGATGAATCCATCATAAGTGGAAAATAAACATTAAAATGTATTTTACCATGCCTCATCACTCAGCCTACTTTACCTGTGCTGAAAACACAAACAGCACAAACAGTCCTACTGTTGGGCCACTGCACTTAACACAGAGTTTTTCTTTAAATAAGAAGTATTGTTGAATCTCTCCAGTCATTTATAGAACACCTAGTTCCAAATAACACTGCAGCAATGTGAAGGGTAGGGCGCTGGCTTTCCTCCCTCATGGTTGCCCAGCTGCCCAGCATTGCAAAGACCATGTGATACCACACACAGCCAGCCCAGGACAAAGTCCACATTCGAAGTCTGAAGTGCATTTTCTGATGAATGTGTGTCATTTCACACAGTCATGAAGTTGCCTATAGGACCTCAGGAGTCAGGCAGCATCACTACAAAACAGTTGGAGGTTGACAGAAAACATCCAGAAAGAGTGAGAAAGTGGAAGGGAGTCTGGGGTAGCACGTCCACAGAAAGTGAGGCTGCTACTGAAGATGAGACAGGCGGAGGTAGGAGAAAGTCACAGGGAGTCCAAGTGGAAAAAAAAATTGTTTAGCTTCTCACTAAGAGGTTGCAGAGACCCACGAGAGCTGGGGGAAGAGAGTATTCCAGGAGACGTGTGAGTTATACCTTGGTTTGCACCTGGCTGAGGGACAGAGAGAGGCCCTGGCCAAGGAGGAAACATTTAGAGATTGAGGTAAATTGAAGCATTGAATGCTATTCACACTTACATCTATCCTTAATGCTGTACGAGAGCCTCAACTTTATCTAATTCTGGAAAAAGTTGGTTCTTCCCATTCCTCTGTAAGTTTGTTCTTCCTGATTTGTAAGAGTTCTAATTTTATCTGATCTTGGAGAAATAGTGTTTCCCCACTCAGCCCCCATATATTGGTATGTGTTATATAGATAGATAAATGTCCATTGCACCACAAGAGGCCTGGAGACAGTACAAGAGAAGAGATGCAGTGAGTTCCCATTGCAAGTGAAATCTCTGAAAGATGTTTCCAAGGGCTGGTTATTGGAAGAATCCTCAAGAGGTGCAGTGGCCTGGCACCTGGCACCAAAAACTAGAGATCCGTCTCTGTGCACTGATCTGGGGCCTCTTCTCAACCACTTCGTCTCTGGAACTCCACAGGAAGATTCTGGAAAGCTCCAGCAACTAACTGCAAGCTCAAACCAAAGTTCAGTGAATAAGGGATATGAGAAGCAGAGTAGGAAAAAGGAAGAGCATAATTTTCCAAACCACAGATGCCTGGCCATCTCCTGCAATTCACGGGTAAATAAATACAGGCATCTTGCTGTTTAGTGCTGCAGGTATTACAGGGCTGTTATGCGATCCCTGTGACCCAGCTACTCTGGCATGTCATCTGTGCACACGCTGGAGGCTTATTACACAGCGTCTTGTAGGTAGGCTGGGGCCAGTGAGGCCTGCAGCCTTCTCAGTTTGGCCACCTTTCAAGCCACAGCCTGAATATTGGCTGCCCAAAATATGTCATCTTCCATCGCTGTGGTGAAGTCAAGTCAATAAAGATAAAAATTATATGCCGAGTCCTTCTCACTGTCCAACTGTGGACTTTATTTATCTTCTTTACATTTCTCCCGGTGGCTCAGGTTCCACCTGCCCTGCTCCCCACCTCTGCTTAGTCCATTTCCTACTCCCTCTTTCTGCAATGAGTCAGTGAGATTGATGGAAAATTTGAGAGTGAGTTGAAAAACAAAAGCCCTGCTTTTACTTATGGCAGATGTTTTCCTTTGATATAAACCTATTTGTTCAACTTCTAAAATCTGAACTTCATGGATTAATGCTTTGTCACACCTCTCATAACACTAATTTGATCCTATTCTTTCAAAGATGATGCACCTAATACCCCTTCATGCAGAAAACCTTCACGTAGACGTGCAAAGGGCCATCCACCTAACGGCCGCTGCAGTGCTATTTTCATTTGCAGCTTTCTAATATTCTCTTTCCATCCACATATTAGAGACAGCAATGACTCCGTAGATCATCTTTATGTCACCTGTCAGAAAAAAATGAACTCGCTGCTGCTTTGCAGCTTCTCCAAGAGTCTGGATGCTGCCAAGACCCAGGCAGGATTCGCAGCTTACCAGGTCTCTTTCTCCATAACTCTTCCCTGCAAAACCTCACACTCGAGGACTTTTATTTTACAAGGAAAACCAGCAGCCCTGCTAAGGCTGGGGCCTGGGTTTTGATGGCTTGGTGGGTGCACGTCGCAGGCAAGTGTTATAAACTGGGAGACATATATTCTTTTTATGTGCTGAGCATAATGAGGTACACTGATTAGTCTAACTCACTGAGGCAAATCACTCTCGTTTTAAAAGGTCTACTCTTCAATGCACCATAATTAAATTAAAGTTAAAATACTGTAATTATTTAGAAGCAGGATGCCATTTTTTCTACTGACTCTGTGAACTTATAGGCTCCAATGAATGCAGAGATAAAATAGCATAACACAAGTTGCCTATATATTATCTTGTCTATCTTGTATTTGGAATTAAATTACTCAGGAGCTCAGAGGTTAATAAGAAGCATAAGAACTATCCTCTATATAGCAGTAGCTTTGTGTTGGCTGAATTTAAATGTAAATGGAAAGGATTAATTTGATTATTTACATACAGGCACGAAGGCTTAAATATACATACACACATAGAATGCCCTTCTGCAGCAGCCTTTTGCGTTTTCTTGATGTTTCAGGCACTGGGCTTCACAGGTGCCCTCTCCTTACCCCAAGGAACCTTGCTGTCAGACAGGCATTATTAGGTTCGCTTAGAGATATGATAGTTTCCACCCAAGTGTCGCACAGATAATCTGAATCCTACCACTAACAGAACTCTACGATCTTGATCTTGCCCACTCTTGGCCCCCACTGCTCCCCAATTTCTGTCTATCTCACTGTTTTTCACCCCAGCACATGGGCTTACTTCTGTTCCACTGCATAAGGCAGGAGGCGCGGAATTGCCCTGACTCCCGTTCCTCCCTCCTTCGCATTCAGTCTTGAAAGCTTAATCTCCGGTGCCCCTGCTTCCATTGTAAAATCAGGCCAAGCAGACCCCACCGGACTATGGTGGTGGTCCTTCCCACCCCTCCTCATTTCAGGTTCCCAAAGCAGGTTGGATTGTGTTATTTCATTGCATCTGGCTTTTTATAACTCTTTTATGTATTTGGCACAGGGTCTTACTACGCACCTGGGATTTGTAGTGATCCTCCTGTCCCAGCCTCCTCATTGCTGGGATGACTAGCTAGGGCCAGCTCATCCTGTCTCCATGGCCAGCTCAGCACGCCTGGGAGGTGGGGCCAGAGTGACATATGGTGTTAGTATCAAACCTAGGTCCCTGCTCTTGCTTAAGCAGGAGGTTAGTCTGCTGAGCTATCTGGCTGGCCTAGCTTTTAAAACTCTTATTTAAAACGCTTGAATATAAGGCCCAAGATGATTATGCTCCCTCTGCCTCTTCAAGTTCAGTTTGCATCATCTCTGCCTGCATCTGGGTCCCCAGTCTCCGAGATGCCTTTTTGCTTCTCAAGCTAGCGCCCCCTGCTCTGACCTGTGTGAGGACCTATCCACTTTTTTTTTTTTTTTTTTTGCAGGACTGGGGTTCAAACTCATGACCTTGCACTTGCCAGTCAGGCACTTGTGCCACAGAGCTATCTCCCCAGCTCCCCCCCCCCTTTTTTTTTAAATGGTTGACCGGATCATTCATTCTCTATCCCCTGAGCCTTACAGATAACATCTTGTGATCCTCGTCACTTCCTCAGGGATGACCACCTTGATCCAAGCTTTGGAAACATCCTTTGCCGTGTGTTCCCACAGCACC
>PVKN010038293.1:0-11089 GCA_004027915.1 Capromys pilorides
AGGGCCTTTGCATATACTGTGTCTTCTTCCTGGAATTCTCATTCTTTGTGACTAGCTCCCTATCGTCAGATCTATGGCTGAAGGTCATCTCCTCAGAGATGCCTTCTCTAGCTACTCTGTAGGAGGTCCCCCTGCTTCCCTACCTTTCACGACATCTGTCTCCTTCACAGCACTTATGTGCAGTTCGCAGGGGTCTTAGTTATTGCCCAGTTCTCCCACCAGGCCTCAGTCTCTACGACATCCTCCCTACCTTGCCATCTCCAGGCAGATGGTTCACACGCCTCCTACGGTGCCTAAACAAATTCCAGCTGGATTCTGATAGTATAGCTGATTTCCCAGGACCATCTTCCTAACAAGTATGTCTTCTCTGTACAACTACCACTGCTGTCTTTACTGAGATCATATGTATAAATTAAAAATCTGAGGTGGGCTCTCGAGTAGGCACTTTATTTCGTGTAATCTTCATAATAACTCTGCAAGCTGGATGTGAAGTAATGCTCTAGATGCAGAAATGGAGGCAAGAGGGAGATGACTAACATGGCTTCCCTCTGTGTACTCAGTGCCTTCCACAGTGCTCGCTGTAGAGCAGTCAGTGAGTGACATGGAGTCACATGGTCACGTGGCATAGAAGTAGTCACATGATCCAGGTGGACCAATTGGAGCACCTCTCCATCTGGAGGCTGGGCCAGCAGAGCCATGGGACCCAGGCAAAACCAATCAAAGTCCTACCTTGTTATATAGCTGCTAGGGCATTAAGAACCCCCAGATTCCAGATGATACACAACTCTGCCACTGCCAGGACTATTTTGCCGCCATGTGGAAAGATCCTGCCCGAGACAGAAGCCAGGGCCCTCCTTGAGCCCCTGGAGCCATCCATGCCTGAGACAAGCTCCTTGGACTTCTCACTTGTGAAGCAGTAAACTCATGTTGCCTAACGTGGTCTCAGTGAGTTTCTGTCGCTTGCCATCACATAAGGATGCAGTGGCACTGTGTAAACATTAGTTTAACTAACATTAGTTCTGCTACCCTCCTGAAAGTGACCCCTGTCCACGGGCACCACCAGCAGCTGACACGTCAACTGCCTCCACCACGGCCACCGTATTTGCTCTCCGCCCTTCTCACACCTCGGCTGGCCCAGCCTCGCTGCCCGTGTACCATTTGTCCCTCCGTCTGCAAGCAGGGCCACTGCTTCCAAAGACCTCACTGCTGAGTGAACCTCTGCTTGGCCCCTTGCACAGGACCGCAGGAGGAATTTAGGGCCCGCAGGCCAGGCACAGTGCCTTCAAATATCCGAACCCAAACGTCAAGGAGTACCGCTCTGCAGCGAACTCATAAATGGAGCTTTACACTCAAGGCAAATTCCTCACGGTCCTGATAGACAGTGACACAGCAGCTGGGGAAGCCATGGCTCAGCTCAGTGCAGAAAACGGAGCCCTGAGGAGCTGAGTGGTGAGACTTCCTGGCCGCCATCAAGTCCAGACCGGAAACGGAATTCAGCCTGTGCGCCCAGCTTGAGGGGCACCAGCATGCCACGCTCCTGCCAGCAGCCACCGTAAGTGTCCACTGCCAGCCTTTCCTTAGCCTTCATGATCCCCACTCCTGGTCCACTCAGCAGGGAAGCCCTGCCAGAGGTGCCCAGGTAAAATCAAAAGAAATACAGAAGGCCTCCCTCTGGAGATTTCTTTTAGCATAAATGTGACCCAAATGTTGTGTGGGACAAAGTTTACGCAGACTTCTAAATTAACTGGCCACATGGTGGTTTTGTTCAAAGCGACAAGCTCAGGTTCTTTCAGTAGTTCAGAAAAGGGTATGCCTGCCTGCCATGCCGGCCCTGCCCCCAGGGTGCACTGAGGCAGTGACTGAGACTGGGCGTGGTGGTGCACGCCTGTAATCCCAGCGCTTGGGAGGCTGAGAAACAGGAAGGATCACTACAAGTCTGATCTGTAGAGTGAGACCCTGTGGACCCTGTGCTAAATACATGAGAGAAAAAAGAAAGAGAAAAAGAAATACGAATTGTCCATTCTTAGTAAATTCAGCCTCTTTCAATGGACATCATAGCCCTACCGCTAACTGGAGTTGTCACTGCTACCAGGGCAGGATTTGATGTCATCTGATGTGAGGAGCCAAGCATCCCCCATTTCAGCCCTCTTACTCCTCCTTCCAAAAGCTTCCTGGGGAATGAAGGCATAATGGGACTTAGATGCTACGTCCCTGAGCGGAGCAGTGGCCCTTCCCGCCAGGCACCGAGGCCCATGGGTCCTGTGACCAAGCAGGTCAGCAGTCACCTTCTCCTGGGAAGGACATGGGGTGGGGGGGGAGGGCAAGTATGGGCCTCAGTGTCTGGAAACCGCCACTGAACATCCATGAGCTTGGAAGCTATGTGGGGCAGGTCAGCAGGGGTCCCAGAACCAGAAAGGAGAACTCAGGAAAACGTGACACTGGAGGGTCTTCCAGGAGATCAGCAATAGGGTGAGAGCCCTCAGACTCGTCCTTTGGGGACCCCACACCCCTCTTAAGAGCAGAGCATGGTTCTCTGATGCCTTGTCCTGGGATAGGGTGGCAACAGCCACAGGTAAGAGCAGAACCAGCATGCAAAGGGAAGCAGGAAAGAGAACACACAGCCTGGGGGGGGGGGGGCTTTTCCAGGCACCCACCCTGTGCACTGTGAGTGGTGCCCCTTCTCCAGGACCTCGAACCTTCCGTGCTCCACTGGGCTAGGTCAATTTCTGTCACACCCATTCCATCACTTCCATAAGAAAACTGACCAGAAGTAAAGAAGCCAGACTCCCGTTCAGTTTAGTTCATTGCAATTTATTTAACTTAAAAATTCAAACAGAAACAAAAAAAATCATTCTCCAATGAAAACACAAACACTTTGGGTGGCTATCCAGCTTCTCTTCCTGTAGGCTGTTCTCAGACCAATCAAACGAGCGCAAATGAATTTTGACTGGAGCCTGAAGCATGTGCACCAATTAAATTACACCAATATATTATTATAATACCTTTGAAATGCCTTTCAGACCAATAAATAAAAAAAGACAAATTCAAATTAAAAAGTCAACTTTTATTACTAAAAAAAAAAAAAAATAGAAATTAAATAAAGTCACAACACGGATTTTTTAAAAAATGTGCAGTCAAGTTTCTCTCACTCTCCTCCCCTAGGAATGATGCCACGCCAGTAAATCCCTACAAAACACTTCCAGTTTGGCAACAAGCAGTCGACCGTTCACATTTCTACTCAAGACAGCAGGCCTGGGCAGAACTCGCCTGAATTGCCCCCCCAAGGGATGCCCTGTCCCATGGAGGAGGCAGCGCCTGCTCCCTGGGGGGAAACTCCAGGGTACTCAGCCTTTTCCTGTGGCCTGGGGTCTTGAAGCACTCCTGAAAACTGATCCTGTCTTGCTTTACCTGTAAAAAGAAGTTAGTTCTACCCCTTTGGCAGATGTGTAAACTAAGACACCCAAAGGCCCCCAGAGGCCAGGAAAGGGCTCGGAGAGGTGACACGGAATCTCCTGCTCTGTCCACCACCCACCGGGTGGTCCAAGTGTCTCTCACTTATAACTCCATGGAAATGATTCAAGCATAACATCTTTGGCTGGGGCCTGGCTGGTGGGACAATGGGTTTAACAAGGTAGAAACAGAACCCCGTGGCAAGGGCTTTCCCCTCCACTCCCAGTTTTTCCTGGTAAGTGGCCTCAACATCACATCCCACAGCCAGGAAGGTCAGCAGAAAATCAGCACAGAGCAGGCTGGAGACCAGGGCAGGAGAACAGCCTCAACGCTGCCCGCCTGGCCCACGGAGCTCAAGGTGGACCAGCACTGTTCTCTGCATCTGTCTTCCCCTTGATCCACAGAATTTAGGACAAAGGAGGACATCCTGGTGTGGAGAGTGGGTTTTCCTAACAGTGTAAACCCAGACACTAAAGATTAGAGTGCTGGAAAAGACTAAGCAGACGCTGTCATTGGCAACAGGAAAAGCCATCGACTGGGAGGTGACTGGGACATCCAAGTCACGGGGACAGCTGCGGGTGGGGCCGGGGTGCGGTGGCGTACAAGCTGGCCAGAGAAGAGTGAGGATGGTCAGGCCAGGAGCAGAGGGCTCCCTGAGGCCACGGGCACCCTCCGTGCCCACACGGCCCCTAACTCGGTCTGCTCTGCGCGGAGCATGCCTCCTTTTAGCCTCTCTTGGAGCTCAGGAAGGAGATGGATTTGAATGGAAGGAAACCACACAGCTCCCCAGGAAGCTGCTTGGCTGGAGCTGAGGAAAGGGCAGCAGCAGCAGGAAGACCAGAGCTGGCAGCCAGGAACAGGGCCACTGCCGGGCAGAAGAGGCGAGGGCACCCTCACACGCATTCTGGGCCCTGCGAGGGGAAGCCTAGTTTCCCAGGCCAGTCCTGCCAGAAGCCAGCCCCTTGACATACAGATTTCCATCTGCCTCAGCCATTGAGTATGAGGTCATCCCAGAGGACCCTTACCCTGTGGACGCAATGCCCTCTCTAAGCAGGGTGGCCAGCAATTACGGACCTCATTTAAATACTCGCAGAGTCCTGTGGTGTCTCCTTCCTGCCTCCCCTGGAACCTGTGGGTGACCTATAGGGAAATGTCCCCCTTTCTCCTGCTCTTCTGACCCTGCTTGTATAAAGGGATGGAGCCTCCATCCTCCCCACCACCCTCAGCCAAGATCTAGAACCCTCAGCTTGGGGCCCACGGCACCTTCGCTGGCCTCCCTGGCTGCTGCCGCTGCCACTGCTGCTGCGCTAACTCCCTTCGGTGGACCTGGCCACCTCTGTCCGCTGGGTGGCCGGCAGGTGGCTGGCAGCGCACAGTCCGGAGGCTGAGCCCGCCGGTCCTCTGGAGGAGCAGCGCTGCATCCCAGCACCAAGCTGGCGTGCAGGGGCCGCGTGCTGTCACCTGTAACCGCTCAGGCCCCACGCTGCCCTCCCCCACCCTCAGGAGCTGTGCTGAGAAGCAGTGCAGACCTCGAGGAAGAAGAGGCGACGACAGCGGAGCCAAAGGCCACCCCGGGGCCGACAGGGCTTCCGGCAGAGTCCAGAGCGCGCTCTCTCCCACCAAGACTGTGTCTCCCCCTCGGATGCCACCCTACAGGCACAAAGCGCTCACCCAGATGCCACAGGCTGCCCTCACCTATTCCCAGGGCTGAGCCAGGCCCCAGATGATGAGGACCAGCAGGAGCTCTAGGCCTTCCTTGTCCATTCCGTGGCAGCCATTACTATCGGATCACAGCACTCAGCAACCCACGAGCCAGGAGCAATCGATCGCCAACTCTAGCTCTGGTTGCTGAAAGCATCTTGCGAGCCCCATGCAGCAGACCAAGATTGCTGCCTCGGAGACAAAAGGAGCAAGCTCTCACAGCTCATCCAAGGCACACGCCCCAGTCTCTCCTTTGCAGGAAGCCTGTGGGTGGCTTCCGGCGCCCCTCCCCCCACACACACACTAAGTGCTGGCCAGCACCCCTGCCCATCCTCCACCTGGTACCAGGTGTGATGCTGACCAGAACCAAGCTCTGACTGGCAGAGGGCAGACTGGCAAGAGCCCACTCCCCCCTTGTCAGTGGCTACACTCGGCCAAGCCGGATGGTGCCAGTCCTTTCTTGGTGTTCAGGGCCAAGGACAAGGGAACCAGCCTGTGAATCGCGCCGTCCCACGCCCGCAGTGCTAGTTGAGCTTGCTACAGATCTCCAGGGCCTTCTTGTACACCTGAGTCACGTCATCCATGTCCGTGAGGAGGGAGAAGCTGCTGTCCGCCAGCCGGTTCCGGTACCTCTTGGGGTACTGGGGCCGTGGCCGGTTGTGGAGCCCTTCGAAGTCCTGGATCTGAAGGAAGTTCTCGGCTGAGACGCAGCTGCGGATGTGCTGGTGGGCGGGCCGGCTCTCCTGCAGATCCAGTAGGTCGAAGGAGTCGCTGGACAGGACGCTGTCATCACTGATGACGCTGGAGGGCCGGCTGTAGCTCCGGGACAGCCCCTCGGGGGTGGGGACCCCGGGCTCCGCCAGGGATTCCAGTGTGGGTGTTCCCGAGTACTTGCCGCTGTGCTTTAGGATGCCTTTCCTCCGGCAGGACAGGCTGTGCGAGGCTGGCCGGGCAGGGCCCGGGGGGCTGGGGGCAGGGAGGCCACCGCCCGCGCCATCGTCGCCGTCCAGCAGCTCTGAGGACTCGCTGCGCTCCGGCGATGAGTAGTAGCCCGATTCTCTCTGTGGGGTCTTTTTCAGGATGCCTTTCTTGGGCATGGTGGCCGACTGGGTGGGGCTGAGGGCCCCCGGCATGTCCACCTCGGGGGAGCCAACATGCGGCCCCGCTGTCCGGCACAGTTCCTGCTCGACCTTGAAGGCGGTGGGCCCCGCCACGCCCTCGATGAAGCCAGCGCTGTGGGAGCGATGCTCGCTGCTGCTCCGCTTCTTCAAGATGCCCTTGGGCCTCTTGGAGCTCAGCTTGGCTGCGCCCTCCGCCGCCGCCGCGTCCGGGCCGGGCTGGGCGAAGTCGTTCTCTTTCTTGGACTTCTTCAGCGAGCGCTGTCGCTCCAGCGTGGCCTCAGGGGCCCCGGGTTTGGCCAGGCCTCGCATCCTGGCCTCCGCCTCGGCCTGCAGCCCCGTGGACCGGTGCTGCCAGCCAATGATCCGCGCCAGGAGCGGGGACTCGGAGTCGTGCAGGGCGTCGCAGTCGCACACGCTGCTCTCGTAGCCCCAGTTCACCCACCAGTGGTTGGCGATGTCCTCGATGGTGGCTCTACGATCCGGGTTCACCATCAGCATCCACCGGATAAGCCCCCGGGCGTCTGCGGACAAGAGACAGAGAGAGTCAGGGACCTGAGCAGGCCGGGAAGCACAGCGACCCTCGGAGGGTGAGGGAGGAATGGCTGGGTCTACCCGGCTTCCACGCAGGTGCACAAGGCCAGCTCACCAGGAAGGCAGCCAGCCTGAGCCCGCCGGGCAGGTTGCCCCCAGTCAGCCCTTTATGGGCATCACTTCACCCAAAGGAGAAGAGGGGTTGGTCACCACAGCTCTAGCATAGGGAGAGGGCTGCAGGTGCTCACCCATGCTGGTGTGGCCCTTGCCCAGCACCCCGGCTGGGACAGTACTCCTGGTCTGGAGCCAAGCCCGCCGAGCTCACTTCCTTCCTGAGCAGCACCTAGACAGCCGATCCGTATCTGCTACCCTGGCACCTGCGGCTTTCCTGAGATTCCCCCTTACAATCTCAGTTGCCAGGAAATAGGGAGAGGCTCAGAGGGGTGCTGTGGGAGCTCCGGGACCACGCAACCACTGCGAAGACTGAGTCCCTGGTCAGGGGCTGAGGTCCACGCCAGGAAGCTGCCACTTCCCCTCAGCCACTTTGGAGGGCCAAGGAACTGTCCTGACTACCTCAGTGTCCTGAGCGACCCCAGCATTTCCTTTTCGCAGTCATTTTGACTTCAGGGCAGAACCAAGAGCTGCCCAGTGCCGGATCTGGTAAATGAAGCAGAAGAGGGTGCTGCGGACTCTTTAGGGGCCTGCTATTCCAGCCTGCTCAGCTGCAGCATCTGTCCTGCTCTTGAGTGTCTCCAAAGATACTCAGTGAAGAACACCCCACCGCTGCTTCAAAAAGCGGCAAGAATGGAAGACGGGATAAGTGTTCGAAGCCAGAGAGAGGATTCAGAGGGGCCTCCTGACGTGCTTCATGCTAATCACTTGCTAATTTAAACACTTGCCATATATTGCAATCACTCACATATTCCCTGGCACACAAGGCAGAGCACGTAGCCAGGGCAGGTGGCCGGGCACCCTCCCTGGCCACCCCCGCAGGGCACCCACCTGAGGGCTGCGTAGGCTCCCGGTACTCTCCGCTGCTGATCTGCCGGATGAGGTTTTTGTGATCAAACCCATCAAAGGGCATCGTCCCATAAACAAGGGTGTAAAGCAACACGCCCAGCGCCCAGCTGTCCACCTGCAGCAGGAAGACAGGATACAAAGGAGCTCAGAACCAGTTCCTGGAGGCTCTGGACCAGGCACGGCATGTGACGAGCCACTCACAACGCCCCCACGAGCTGGATTGGGCACCTGGCAGGCGGCTGCCACTGCAGATGACAAGTGACAGCCGTGTGACAACCCTGCAGCAGCCCGACCCCGCTGAGGCAGGCCATCTTCCTCTTTTTCACCATCATACTGTTCTATTACACACCTGCCTCGTTTTGTGGCTGTACACGGACGCATGGCACCGTGACCGTTTTTATTCACTGCTACCCCTTCCTATCATCTCCCCTCTTTCCTGGAACCCCTTCCCCTCTCCAGAGTCTTTCTCCCCACTTCCTACTGCTCAGGCTCGTACGTATCCTGTGCTCATGCGGCTGGATCAACAACGTGTGATCCTGGGATGAGGTGTGTTGTTGGTACTAAGTTAATCCACTAATGGTTTGGTACAGTGCCGGGTGAGACAGTGGATAGCGGGCAGCGCTCTCCGGGTATGGGTGGCACCGCCAATGGGCTTGGAGCCTGGAAGGCATCCAAGGCCAAAGGAGCTCGCAGAGCGCCGCCTCCTGCCCCTTCTGCCACGGATTGTTCTTCCTCTGCCATGCCACCCTGGCTTGGAACCAGCCGTCTATGGGGGGCGCAAAACCTCTACAGACTGAGAGTTGAAACAAACATTTCATCTTTTAATTTGTGGATACCGGTATTTTGTCCCACCAAGAAAAGTAACAAAGACACCTACCATCACTATTTTAATTTTCTCTTTCATGCATTTCTATTTAGGTCTCTCTCCCCACTCTGTGAAGCAATAGGACCTGGATCTAAATGACTTCCAGTCCCATATGTGACACATGAGACTGTAAAGGTACAAGGCAGCTAAATGGTCTCTCCAGAGGTCTCCCAGTCCTTCCTGCACCTTGTTCAAATGGCTACAAAATGCAAAACTTGCAAGAACCAGGCGGACAACAGGCTTAAACCACACAAGAAAGAACTGAGATGGACCGTGGAGTGCTGGGCCCAAGACACGCCGTACGAGCCTCTCCCAACCTCGGGAAGACCACCCAGCTACCTAACTGCTGCCATACGAAATGTGGGCCCAACACGGCAGGAGCCTTTGGGTTTTAAAGAGCAATCAGAAACCAGAGTTTTCTGTGAAATCTACCGATTATTAAATGTTTCTTCAATGTTTTTGCAAAGACAAATATAGTCAAGTAAACACATTTGCTGGCCAGATCACAGAGCACCGGTCTGGAACTTCACACACTGACTGCTAAAGACCAAAATAGCCTTTTTTTTTTTTTTTTTTTTTTGTATTTACTACAGGATTTACAGGGTCTCACTACACAGATCAGACTCTTGGTGATCTCAAGTTTTCAGCCTCCCAAGTGCTGGGATTACAGGCATGTGCCACCACACCCAGTCTCAATTGCCATCTCAGTGTGTCCCAGGGAAGGGCACAGCATGGCAAGCCAGGGACTGAACCCAAAAGAGGCTTTTCAAGATACAACACTAGAGCCAGTGATTTTCCTGTGCCTTCTATTTGTGCTCATGTAATAGGGGAAACCTGAATTCAGTCTAAATCGAGAAACATTATTAAACATATCATTTACTCATATAACGTTGGCATTGCAAATTTTACTAATAGTGAATCTGGGACACATCACAATATAATTTTCAGTTAACAGAATGCGAAGCACACACACACGTGTGTACTGAAGTACAGCTAGCTTGCCCTTTCTTAACTTGATCTCAACTATTCCTAGATGATCTCAATTACTTCTGTACTCTCAATTATGTTTCAAATGCAGCCATCCACACTGGAGAAGTCTACAAGGTACAATGGCTGTCTCTCAGTGTGGCTACCATTAACTTCTCCCCAGGGCTTCTCTAGGTTTTCCAAAGGTGCTCTAGGTTCGTGCACAAGTGCTTTTACAATCACAGGAGGACAAGTTTTCTTCGCTTCGCTAGGGTTTCCTGGATCTGGTTCTTTCCCTGGTTCTTCCAGCCCGGCTCCCCTCTCTGCGCACCGCTGCCAGCAGCCTGCTCACCTCTGGCCCTCGGTAAGGCCTTCCATTGACAATTTCCGGAGATGCATAGAGTGGGCTCCCACAGAATGTTTGCAAGAACTTGTCCTTCTGGTACAGGTTGGAAAGGCCAAAATCAGCAATCTGCAAAGAGAACCGAGACCACAGCGTCGACAGTTAGTGTCTGCGATGGAGCCACTTCTGCCACACAGGGGGGCGTCAGGGTGACCCACTTCTCTTCAGTCCTGAGTCTCCCCAACAGAGCACTCAACAGCACAGGCCAGTGTTTTCTCACTGCCCACAGCCTGTTCCAGCAGATCCTCAGACTGCACGCGCAACCCAAAGCCCCTTTACCCTGCAGCTGCGGCCTCCTCGAGAAGCCCCTTCTACGGAGTGACCATCGCCAAGAACCCCGCTAACAATGTTGGCGAAGCTGGGGGAGAAAGGAACCCTCTACCCAGTGGGCGGCAGTGTACATTAGCCCAATCACTGTGGAAAGCAGGATGGAGCTTCCTCAAAAGCCTAACACTGGAAACCCCTCCAGCCCAGCTGCACCTCTTCTAGCATCTTCCAAAAAGAGCTAGAGACATCATTTTACAAGAATATGCTCACATCCAGGTTTACGGCAGCAAAATTCACAACTGTTCAATCTTAGAAGCAACCCATCTGCCCGTCAGCGGATGAATAATAAAGGGAATATGGGATTTACACACAGTCGGGTACCATTGTGCCACCAGCAAGGCCACACCTGAGGCATCTGGAGGGAAATGGATACAACTGGAAACCATGGTGTTATGTGAAAGAAATCAGATGCACACAGGAGTTCAAGCGTCACATGCTCTTTCTTATTTGAGAAATCCAAAAGATAAGTAAAGAGCAAAGTAAAAGGCAGATAACAGGAAACAGGAAGAGAGATCTTTTGCAAAAATGGAAGAGGACCGAGAGAAGCGGAAAGCCTGGGGTGGGAGTTGTAAAAAGAATTAGGGCATGCCGTGTGTGTGTTCCAGTTCCCCAGAGTAAGTGTAATTATTATACACTGGAAACATACTAATAGAAATAAATAATTTTTAAAAAGGGATCATTTCCACGAAATCACCAGCCTGATGT
>PVKN010038294.1:0-11050 GCA_004027915.1 Capromys pilorides
CCATGTCTCACCTCAGAAATTATACTCTGGTTCAATTGTGTTCTTTGGTACAGCCTATATAAAAGTCTATGTCATCATATTTTGAAAGCGTTTCACCCTACCCTGTGAGTTTTACATGTAAAATGGTTGGAGACTTTACAGAAATTGGATGCAACAGATTCTATCAATGTACAGGAATGTGTCCTGGATTGTGATTCAAAAGAACAATTCTCAACCATGAGCAAAGAATTGAACTTTTCTAGACTTCCTGCTTCTCACTTGAAAAATAAAGTAAGCATATTAGAATTAACTGCAAACATCCTTCGATTCTAAAATAACATGGTTGTAAATACCAAAGCCACTTTAAATGTCTCTTTCCTCAGGCTATTTGAATCAACATTTGCACATCAACTAAAGATGACAGATTCTCCCCTGAAGGAGTATTAGATTAATGGATGGTTGGAGATAATTTATATATCCCATCCCCAAAGTAAAGCTTTATCAGACGTCCTGAAAGGGTTCTGGGTACATTAGGGAAAACAACATTTCCATCCCAGATTCAGCACTGATCCATCAAATCTGTTCGCCTGCTGTCAGCGGAAGTTATTGCCAGATGCTAGGGAGGAAGGTTGGAACCTTCCCGAATGCCACCAGTTAACTGTGCGAAACTCAGCTGTGAGGAACAATTCTCCCTTGTTCTTCCAGATACTGCTCAGGCATTATGGAGCTATTAACTTTAATTACACTTCTAGTGCCTTAGGAGGGTGAAGATCAGCTACCCCAAAATCTTCACCAAATGCATTGTAAAAAAGCAGCACATACTTTGTTTCAGTAAAAGGTAAATGTCCTAGTGTGTTTTAAATAATTACAAGAAATAATTATGGAGTTTATGCCAACTTATTCCCTATTTCTGCAACTGCCATGCTTCACTGAATTTCAACTTTTTCAAAAATGGAAATGTTTGATATTTTGGCATGGGAATAAATCCAATAAACTTCAGGTTCAGAAGAGTGAGTATAAATGCTTGTGTTCATTTTTTAAAAGGTTGTAAGAGTGTTATTTGCATTTTAATAATGGGACCAGGCGAGGAGACCTGAAATGATGGCAATAGAAGCTACACCCCTGCCAAGGACGCTTGTCTTGGCTTCTCCAAGTTTAAAACCAGTGCAAAGCACAAACAGGCAACTTCATAGGAGGTGGAGGGCCAAGCGCTCCAAGGCTGAAACCAAATAAACATCGAGTTAAGCGCCTAATGAGCCGCTCCCACTGATGAGGACAGCTTCAATATGCTTGCTATTGTATATGATTCTTAGGTAAAGAGTACAAAATAAAATCACATTAAGGCAATAATACAGGAATCAGGAATGGGTGAAGGCAAATGAACGGCTTTTCCAAATGTTGTGGACTGAAGCTTAGCTCCGATATTCAGCATTGTGTATATTCTGGGGGCTTCTTTCAAAATATAATTCAAATAAACTGAATTCAAATAAAACAAAAAATTCCCAGTCATTTCAGAGCTGTTTAGAGATAACATATGGATGAAATAAAATGTTTAATCTTCCTTACAATATCCAAAGGTTGTAATGATGTTAGGGTTGAATCTAACAGTGTAACAAGAAACAGCTATCGTCTTTGAAAGGTTTCCACCTAGTGGCAAAGTTGTTATGAGCAAGAGCTAAGACTGAAATGACCAAGGAACATACAAATGCTAACACTGGCTAAATGTTTTAACCCCAGTTCATTCTTGATATTGAAAACTATATATTAACTATATTCAACATGCTAAGAGTAGTGATCCACTGAACACTGTCTTAGAGAAAGGTCATCTTCCTCTGTTGGGTTTATTTAGATTGCTCACTAAATCACCCTTTGAAGTTACCTAACAGCCTAAAAATTATAAATAGTACTTTGTATACTTTTCATAGGATTCAGAGCAAGAAGCAGTGTAGAAAGTATTAATTTCCTTTGAGATTAAAAATTAAAACTAATTTGTGCAGAACCAACAGACTATTTACAGTAAAAAAAAGAAAAATATGACTTTGTAAATGACTGGGGAGGTATGAACTCTCGCCAGTAGGAAACTTTACAAGTTTAAGAAAGATAGATTTTTTCTTTTTCTTTCTGTATTTATGACAGGGTCTAATGGGTCTACAGGGTCTCACTATGTAGATAGGACTTGTAGTGATTCTCCTGTTTTCAGCCTCCCAAAGTGCTGGGATTAAAGGAGTGCGCCACCACGCCTGCTCAGTCTCCACCACTGTCTCAGCATGCCCCACGGGCCAGACCAGCACGCACACTGGGGATCAAACCTTGGCCTCCCAGGTGCTTTAGTCCTCTGAGTTATCAGGCCGGCCCTCAAGAAAGATAGATGTTGTAGTCGCCACTTAATGCTGTGTTGGGATGTGCTGTGTTGGAATAAAGGGGTTGAAATGAAATGTGAGCCCATACTCCAGCTGCCATGGACTGATACAAGCTTTTCATGTTTTCTGTTTAAATTGTACATATTAGATGAAGAGAGAGTGGGAAGTTAAGAAATGCTCAAAACAGAAGAAGAGACAGGGGTGACAGAGATCAGGAGAGGGAAGAGAAGGAAGGTGAGGAGGAACAGAAAAAAGAGGGGAAAAGGAAGAGAATTTTTTTTTTTTTTTTGATTGGGGATCAAATTCAGGACCTTGTGCTGGTCATGTAGGCACTTACACCACTGAGCTATACTCCCAGGCTGGACAAGAGCTTTTAAAGCTTTTAATGAGGACAGACACTGCATATTACACCCAACCACCAAGAGGACTTTCTGCTCGAGGTATCTTACTCTTCATTTTACTAGCCTGGCCTTTGAGGACTTTGAGGCTTTTCTCTCTATCCTGAATATTTCTCAGAAGGCCATCCTGATTCTGGAGTTCTCTAGGCATCTTTAACATCAACACCGATGACTAATATTTCCTGAGTTCTTATTTTGTCATCAAACAATACACTTTATCTAAATCTACTTCCCAGCCTTCATGAGTTCAGATATCTATCATTGCTCTTTTGACAATAAAGAAACCAAGGTCTGCAAACCTTAGAGAGTTGACCTGCACTTCATAGCTTGTAATAATAGGACAAAGGTCTTGTTCTGTTGGGATCTAAAGCTCAAGTCCTGAAGTTGTCCCAAGTGTGTTCTGTACACTAACCTAGAAGGACTAGGACTCTTTGAAAGTCCTTCAGCATATCTCAAGTTCAAAGACTCATGATGAAGACAAACATGCTTTCTGTTTTTTAATGTATTTGGTACAGGATCTCTCTATGCAGCTCAGACTCTTAATGATCCTCCTATTTTCAGCCTCCCCAGAGCTGGAATTACAGGTGTACACCACCATGCCGACTCAGTGGCTGGCTCCATGTGGTGCAGAGGATCAAACCCTGGTCTTTGTGCTTGCCTAAGCAAGTACTCTGTCTGCTGAACTACCTCACTGGCCCTGCTTTGCATTGTTTGTTTTATTTCAGTGCCTGGTGTGATGTACATAATTGCAATAAGTTTAAATAAGATGATGTTAAAGAATTGACATATTTTTGCTGCTGATTTTTTTTTATAAATACAGAATTGACTTGTGCAACAAAATGTTCCAAAGAACTGAAGGTAGAATTTGAAATTAATATACAAGAAACACAGTATTTGAATGACAGATGGTTATAAAACTAGTAATGTAGTGATAAAGATGATATCAGAGTTTACCACTGCAAACAAATTTACATTAATCATATAGTAGGATGCAGGAAATACCAGCTTTATCTGGATTGTGGTAGTGCATGACTATCATCCCAGTACTCCAAGAGGCTAAGGAAGGATTAGAATTTTGAGCCCTGCTAGCCTTGCCAATTTAGTTATTTAGACATTGTAAAAGTGCTAAGGATGTAGCTCAGTATGAACTATCTGGGCTCAATTCACTGTACTACACCAAAACGGAGACATTTAAGTATTTACAATAAAAGACTAACTTCCTTTCTTAATATACATTTTTAAAACATTTTAGGGATCTAGTGAGGGAGAAAGGAGAGAAATTATCTAACATAGAAACTTCCAGTGGACAGCCAAAATTAACTAACACTTCCAAATCTAATGCTTAAAATGAAAAGGAGCCTGAAGAAACACATATAACATAATGCAATATGCTGTAGACTATTGTCTACAATGTGTGTGATTCAAACCAGGCTACTTTAGAAGAAACGGGGACACTGTTATTAAAATTTCACATTGTTTTTCCCAGTATCCTTTTGCTGTGTTGTTTTATAAGAATTTTATTAAGGTGTGCCTTGAAGGGCCAGTGGCACTTTGAGCACACTCAGGCACAGAGTTTACTGAGCACTGCGCTGGGTTCTGAATAAACTTCTCTGACCGGAAGAAGGGACCAGAGAGTTCAAAGCCATTAAGCTAGGACTTTCTGACCAATTTGACATTTAGACCGTTAATTAATGTCCAATTGGACATAAGTAATTGAACGTTAGTGTCCTGTGCTGATCCAAGCTGCAGAAATCGCTTAGCTTGGCTAGATATGTAGTCAGAAAGAATAAGGTTACCTTGCTAAAACTTTTTCTTTTCCTCATTTTAACATGAAAGTTTCTTCCCACAATGAGTTAAAAAGAGTGAAGTGGAAAAAACTCTCCCCTTGTCTGCAGAGTTGAGCCTCCTCTCTTCCCTTTGTAGGTGATAGCCTGGACTTCTCACACAGAGGGCTAATTTCCATTTAATGCTTTCCAAATTAATTACGGAAAATAAAGATAATTGTAAAAGCATCCCCCATACACACATCCAAAAATAAACAAACAAACCACACTGTGATTACTAAGCAGCCATCTCCTGCTTAATTTTATGCAGAGGGATGGGCAGAAGTGGTCTGGAAAGAATGGGAGGGCGGCAGGAAGAAGGATTCTAATTTGAAATATGTATGAGCAGAGGCAGTTTTATGTGATAATGAACTTTTATGTGATAATTCAGCTTCCCTAGCAGTAGCTCTAGTCTTCAGGAGCATCTGTGGGAAGTTCAGGGATGTGGTGCATGGAATTTGAGGTTAGCCAGTCAGCTAAGTGATTTCTGTGATGATGTGACCAAGTTTGGGACTTTTTCCTATGTCAGGCATAAGCTTTGCTGCTTTTGTTGCTAAGGTGAACTGGGTGTGTCTCATTCTAAAGAATACCCCTCGCTAAATCTAGTCCCTTTTTTAATAATGAAAGCAAGAGTGCATGCAGCTTGGGAGAGATAGTCACAGTATGGCCATGTTGATATTTGAAATTATGCCAGAAAAAAAATTTGATGAAATTCGTCATTTATTACTGTGGGACAAGTAAAACCGTAAATCATCACCCAATAGATGTACCACATGTCCTTCATTAGAGCATTTCCTGGAGTTACGATGCATAGCAGGTAGCAAGTATGTAAAAGATGTCTGTTTAAGTTTCAGTTTATCAATGAGATCTTTATGTTAAATTAGTCTAAAATATCTCTTTCTATTTCACTTTGCAACTATTCTTTTTCATGACTTTCAATAATTTCCCTTGTCTGTTATAATCAGCTGTCATTGTTTATTTAGTTTTTGTATGGTTATTCATGGTCTAATGTCTCTGTAAAGTCAACTTAAGACACATGAAAAATCCTGTGTAGTATTTTCAAGATTTCTAGTTCATGTTCTAAATATCACAGGCACTCAAAAGGTAGTTAAAATACTAGGCATGCTTATGTCTTGTTTACTTTTCTCTTGTTGCTGGGACAAAATACTCAATGACCAAAACTAAGGAAGTAAAGGTTTATTCAGCTCAGTTAATAGAGGAATCAATCCACGCTTAGCTGGCTGCAAGGCAGAGTGGCACATGGCAGAGGGCAATCATGCATAGCAGCAGCAAATAACAGAGTGCAAAGGCAAAAGGGAGGAGCAATGGCAGCAGTGACAGAGGCCAGCCTCTCTTCTCCTTATCTACCCCAGACTGAGTACACCCATAATCCTAGCAGTACTCAGGCCCACAATCCCAGTCTCAGATCATGAATTAATCACAGACTCTAGAAGTCTACTCTGTAACTGCATGAGGCTTGGACAGGGGGGAATACACACAAACTATAACAGCTAATGTCATATTCACTTAATTTTATAAGATCATCATAGAAACAGAAATCATGTTCCAATGTTATCAGACAAAACAGAGATATTTGTGTTCCTTCATCTCCTAGAAATATCTCAAAATATCCAGCTATAAAAAATTTAACAGCACCCAATTTTTATGCCACAACAATCAAAATAAAATGTAGCACTTAAGCTGCAATATACAATCACATGAATCAAGTAACTATGGGACAATTTCAATATTTGTAAAACTCCAGTTGATAATTTATTATAGGTCATAATGAAATAAATTGAAGCTCTTAATAGTCTACTCACTTGCTATAACATTTATAATCTAAACTTAAGTTTTGTTGTTAATATTAAGTGCCGGCCAAATGTCCCCTCGAATATTCCCCACCAGCAAATCACAACTGCTCAGCTTTAACTGTAGCTGATCAGACAAATTTTCATGCACCATCACTGTTAGTTCTCAAAGTCATGGTGAATGATAAGTTCAGTTCTAGACATCTACAAAAGTCATATGCTCTGTTATGGGACTGGAAGAACCAGCTATAGTTCCTACACAGTTGGCTTTCAAATAGCTATGTCCAGTTGACTTGTCAAAAATTTCTGTCCAGTCAGATAAGGCACAAGTTGGGTCAGATGACTGAGTTGGCTGTAAATTTTTGGAATTACTTGAACTGGATTTTTTCATGGCTGTCATAACAAATGACCCTCAGCTGGGTACATGAAAGGAAGAATTATATCCTTTAGCAATTGTGGACATCAGAAAAGCAAAATAAATATTATTTTACAGAAATTATGATATTGATCGGGACACATGTTTCTAGAAGCTCCAGGAGAGTGTCTGCTTTCTCTTGTTCTGTCTTCTTGTGGTTATTAATATCCTTTGGAGTGTGGGTGCATTACTTCAAATCTACCCCTATGGTCATGTCTTCTCCCTTTCTGTCACAATTTTTCTTTGCCTCTGTTTCATAAGAACACTTGTTGACCCTCAGAACTACTAGATAATACAAAAGAACGTCTCATCTCAAGATATTTAACTGAATCATATCTTCAATGTCTCATTTTTCTGTGAAAGACAAAGTTCACAGAAAGGAGATAGCAGGATATCGACATCATCTTTGGGAAGCAGGACATATTTAATTGACCATAGTTGACTATAAGACTGCAAATAATCTTATTCCTCTCACATATAAAATACACTCATCCAATCATACAACCTCGGAAATCTCAATTTATTTGAGCATTAACTGAAGTCCAAAATTTTTCTGAATATTATGAGTTCAAAAGTCCAAAGGTCCATCTTTTATATAAATATAACAAGTACGAAAAAATTCCAGATATTACTCCTTCTTTGTGAAACTTGTTCTCTATCTAAGAATCTGTATAATTAAGCTGCAAGCTATATGCTTCCATGTAAAACAGAGCAACAAGCAAATAGAGAAACACAGTGTAACAGTTGTAAATATTCACAATACGAATATGCAGAAATGGAAAATAAAAGGAATCACTAGTCCCAGAAACAATTGGACAGTCCAACCCAGTGTTTTGCTTTAGATTCCAAAGCCTAGGAAAAATATTTTGTGTCTCAAGGGTCTCCATTTTAGATCTGGGGGTGAAGTATCTCATCTATCATGCTGGGCTCCAGCAAAATATCCAAAAATTTGGTATTTGAACCTAAGACCATACAATTTGAGTTATGCTTTATTCATTTCCTCCTGTCTCCAACTCTTGCAGCCCAAGCTACCACAGATTCTGTTGATATATTTCTGTAATCCTTGAAAGTCCTCTGTGTGCTCTAGAGATTCACATTTGTAGAAAATAGTGCTTTCACATATTTTTTTCTGAAGTGTCCAATCTTCCATTTTCTGCTGAGATGACTAAGTTAATTTACAGATCACACACGTGCAATTTTCAACAAGCCATTTCTGTAAAGAAATACTCTGAATGCTTGATCATTTTGACTCATTTTATTCATATTTGTCTAGCTACACTCTTGGCTTACCACATTGCTCACTTTCCTAAAAGTAAATTCGTAATTTTAGCGCTATGATAATCTGAATCTGCAGAAAATTCCAAAATCATCAAATCTGTCTTATTTTAGCATTTTGTCTCTCAATTTTTTTTCCTCCTATTCATGACTAACAACAAGCAATGAGAAATTAGGATACTCCTTATGTTTCTAAATTAGAAATCTCAATTAAACATCAAATTCTTCACTTACAAGTTTTGCTTTCCACACATTCATGGGGCAGAAGTCTACTAGGCATTTGCCACCATAAAATAAGGATTGTCTTCCTTTCCATATTTAGTTAAACTTCACTTTCTTGTGAAAATTTCTTTGAACATCCATAGTTTTATTAAAATTCTATTCCAGGAAATAAAGACATTTTGTAGCCATACACTTCAAGTGATTCCAGCTCCAGCACCTTGCCCAGTTGTACAGGATGTGTGCATTCATAGGATTTGTGCTACAGCACATCCTCATATCAACATCAAAATCTGTTTGACTTTTCTATGGCTGCTACATGACACAAAGGCAATGGCTCATAAAAATGAGACAGCATGCTCATGCAGTCCTGAGAGCCGGGTGTCTGATATATCATCTCTGCGTTGATTTGCATAGCCATGTTGTCTCTGTAGGCTATAAGAGAAAATGGTGCCTTTGCTACTATATCTGATGATGAATACTCCATTCAACTCTGGCCATAGGACTCCATTTTTGTAGGCTAGACTCTTTATCCATCTTTCTCTCATCCATCTTATTATTGTCTGTATGTCTGTGATCTATCCTTTCCCTCTTAGGAGGACACATTCAAAGACTTTGAGAATAAACCAGAAAAGCCTCCCACCTCAAAACTCTCAAAGAAATCTGAAAAGACCCTACTTCCACATAAAATAAATCTCTGGTTGTTGCAGAAATTCTGGCTCCCTCCACTCAAGTCAGTAAACTTCAGTTGCTCAGGTGACAGTATCTTACAATTTCAGTTGCTTCTGTCTTCTAGAAATTGCTGATCACTGTACAAGCTGGTCACTGTGATGCATATTTTAAGAACCAATCAGAGACAGCCAGTTATTCAGCCTCTGTGCTTTGTCTTTCAACTCCATAAAATCCTCCCTCCCTCGGCCATTAAGGCCTGATATTTTAGGAGTGATGTCAATCAATGCAGTCATAGCCCTTGCAGATTGAGATGGGAAGGTAAACCCTCAAGATTTCTTGAGTTCTCTCAGAGCTCTGGAGGCAGATTTTTGTCCCCTTACTGAGTGTCTCACATTGGACTCAAAAGGAAAGAGGATGCAGTTTGGTCTTGTGATTGGATAAGGTAAGACCCTTGGGGACTCCCCTATAGTCTGTCTTTCAGCGCCGTTCATCTCCAGCAGAAAGAGAGCTTGATCAACTCTCAGTAGTCAGGACTACCCTCAAGAAAAGGAGATTGGAAGGTTTAGCCTTTGAGTGCCTGCTGAACGTATGTACAAGTGAGTGGAACAGACAACATAAAACATAGGCTACTCTGTCTGTGCACCTCCGTGGACTTGAAGAGTGTCTCCCTCAGCTTTCAACTGGCTCTTGCCAGCCAGACCTCTTCTCCTTTGAATGGAAAGACCCCAATCTCAGAACTCAGAGTGTGACTGTCCTGGACTAAACCTCAGAGATTCCAGACCTTTATTTACCCTCTTTGAAGAAACTCTCAAAGATCACCTTGCTTATTTCCATCATGAAATATCACTGCACCTCTGATTGGTGACACCCCCAGCTGTCTGTTGGAAAGGCACAGCAGCTCTACAGCAATATCTTGCAGAAACTATGAGAGAAAGTCCACAGATTTCTCGGAGCTGCTGGATCCTATAGGATCTGAATCATTGAGTTCACGAGAATATTACCTTTGCAAACACTTGTATCCAGCTGCTAAAGGCTATCTCCCACTTAGCCGTGCTCTAATCGCCACTGTCTTTCTGATAAAAATAGTGACCTTGGGCCAAGACCCAACTGTGCAGGTATCACACACTGCACTGGACTGATGAGTAACAGGACCACTCTATCCTTCCATATACCTGCTCACCCAATCATGGAGGCCTGGTACCAACTGATAAACTGTTCTTGAGCTGACCAGATTTTAAAATGGACTATCTGACAGATGCTGAGCAAATCCTGTTCTCACAGATAGAAGTAACTGCTAGGACAGTCAGAATATGCCATGCCCACTTCAGACAAAGTTATTTTGGCCAAAACTCTCCTGCTACTGCTTCCTGCTGCTGTTTGGAAACCTGCCACCAGTGACTCCACATCTGTGTTCAAAATAGTTAATTCTGGAGGCCTGAGCCCCCTCTGAGGATCTGATTGACTGAAACATCAACCCTAACCAAAAAAAAAAAAAAACTGGCAGGGAAGAGCCAGATCTATTCCTGCAGTGTGTTAAGCAAGCTCAAGCTGCAAAACGGTGCCTGTATCCTTGTAGCCAACTTGGGCTCCAGAGTCTGTGTTGTCAGCCCAGAAAGACAGACACCATTCATCTGCACCTACTTGGGCTGCCTGAGGTTCTCTACCTCAGCTGAGAGGACAATAAAACTTGCACAATCCTACAGTGAGAAAGTATCCCTAGATATGGCCTGCCTTTGACCACTGGCAGAAACACTGGGCCTGCATTTGTAGCACAAACAACAAAGTGGAAACTACCTACAGCAACAGACCACAAGCTCTAAATCATTCAGAGAAGAAAACAACTCTACAGAAACAGCTTGTAACTAACTCCACAAAAGTTGAGCTAAAAGACCAGCTATACCTGCAGACATGCATAACTCAAGCAAATGTTAAGTACCTCTAGAGTTCTTGAAAATTCACAAAATCCAACTTTATACTAACCATTTCAGAGTTGAAAGAGCCCATCCAGATGATTTCTGGAGTTTTCCTTGACCAGACAGCTCCTGTTATGGTGACTCTGAAGAAACAATGCACCCAGAGCCCGGCTCTGGTCACTCTG
>PVKN010038295.1:0-11090 GCA_004027915.1 Capromys pilorides
AACTGCAGGTTGTGATTTAGCAGGCCTGGTGTGGGGCCTGGGCTTCTTCATTTCCAACAAGCTCTTAGATGACACTGGTCTTGCAGGTGAGCTCTACTCCTATGTGACAGTTTATAACTAGGAGTGGTGGTGCACACTGTAATCCCAGCACTGGGAGGCTGAGGTGGGAGGATGGCAAGTCCAACCTGGACAATTTAGTGTTTTAACAAGATCCTGTCTCAAAATAAGAGAAAGCTACCTCCATATAAAGACTCTGGCGTCTGTCTCCAGTAACAATCCCCCTACCCCACAGTAACAATCCGTAGACTCAATAATTTCTATACTCATTGTGGTGGGTAGGATGTGGGAGGGTCCCAGAAGTGGGGGATTCTTTTTGGGGGGTCACTGGGAAATCAGTCCCAGGGGTGCTTTATTACTGTTATATCCCCAATGCATCCCACCCTCTTAAATTTTGAGACAGGGTCTGACAAGTTGCCTAGGCAGGTCTCAGCCTGTAATCTCACCCTGAGGGAGACCAAGGCAGGAGGGTGGCAGGTTGGGGGATTCCGAATGTCTTCACCTGTGAGAGTGACCAGCAGAGGTCAGTCGGCTGCGAAGAGGCGTTCCTTGTACCATTAAGTGGCCAGAACAGCTGATTCTCCCCTGAGAAACAGAAAATAAAGTTAAAACAAGATGAAATCCAGAGTTTTCAATTTATGTGAACTTTTTTTCTGCACCAGAACACTGTGTAAATTTTCCTTGTATGAATTTTTCTTTGGAGGAATGAAAATATGACCTCTTAAATCACTGCAAAATCTCCAGGGGGACAAAATTATGTGTGGAGGTGGGTGGGTGGGGTACTGGGGATGAGCCCAGGGCCTCTGCACTGAGTTATGTCCCCAACCCTTTTGTATTTTTATTTAGGGACAGGGTCTTGCTAGGTTGTCCAGGCTGGGCTCAAACCTGCCATCCTCCTGCCTCAGCCTCCACTGTGGGGATCACAGGTGTGTACCACAATGCTTAGCTCAGAGAGATAGATGTTTAAGGATACCGTGGTGATTTTACTTTTCAACATGAGCAATGAACAGAAAGCACACACGCACAGTCATTTGCGGCACAGCATTCAGAGGCTGATGCGGGTGGATCAAGAGGAGTTGGAAGCAGCTCAGGCTATAAAGTAACTCTGTCTCAACAAAACAAAGAAATTTTTGTGACATTGTTATTTGCAGCCACAATGAAGAGAGTATAGCCAAACAGCTTCATACTTTCTTCAAGAGACTCATCAAAACTGACATCTCCGTAGGAAAAGTAACAGTGGAAATTGTAGTTCAGAATTTTTCATTCCAATAGCAACTTAAACTTATTCTACCCTTAGTATGAGGGGAATTTTCAGGCTTGGTCCTATTGAGAAAAGGAAAATGAGAGATTATGAATTTACAATTGTTATTTTAAAAAGGAAAATAAAAAAGATAAAAGGATATTTTAAGTTTAGGGACATATAAAAACCCTTTTTGAAGTAATTTATTCCTAAAGATAAAAAAATAGAGCAATGATTCTTCAAGAGTCAGTGAGTTGATAAATATGAGGTCTATCAGGCTGTTAATCTGTGTTTATGATACCTCACTTGGTAAAGACAAAAATGAATAAATCTGATGGGGGGCGAATGCAGGATTCGGCCAGCAGGCTCGCGCCTGCGCAGAGGGGAGCGGCGCCCTTGGCAGGAGGCTCCCCGTGCCGCCGCGCACCTGCGGGTTGGCGGCCATGACCGTGTAGTTGCCGTCGTCGTCGCCGCTGGCGCAGCCAATGTGCAGGGAGCACGTCCCGTCGTTTTCTCGCCTCATTTTGCAGCGCTCGTTTCTCTTGGAAATCTGCTTCCCGTCTTTGAACCAGTAAACCTGCAGTGAAACAGCGCAGGAGAGTTTACACCGCTGTCCTCCTAGCGGGCTGGCTGGCTCTCTGTTCTCAGTGGGCAAAGAAGCAGATGGCACGGGCCAGCGACGGGCGCCTCCCTCAAGGTGCTGGGACCGCTGGGGACATGCGTGCCCTCCTCTGTACCTACGCAGTACTTACGTAAAAAGTGGATTTGACTTAGGGTTAGGAGAAAGACTATGATAATTTTTACTGTACCTAATTAGTTTAAAAGACGCACAGAAGACCAGTTGTGTTCAGAGGCCAGCTATGCAAACCTGGAGCTGGTCTTTTCCTGAATTATCCTCCTAACAAGCCCCTGTCTTCTACATTTGCAAATCTCAGCACCTGAAACAGCCTGTCTTGCATGACAGGATGCCGTGGTTTATTATACCATGTAGAACAAAGCTAGGATTAGTTCGCTAAATCTTTCTTCTAATCCAGATTAATAGATGTAGCTTTTCATGGTTAAGTTCCGCATGCGTCAAGGAGATTCTCAAAGACAGGAAGATAAAGTGCTGGCGGCAGTTGGTTTTTCCTGGTGTCTCACCTACATGACAACTCCGCGCTAGTGTCTGTAGAGCAGAGTGAGAGAGCCCGGCTACTGCGTGCCAGGTGTAAATCCTTCTCTCAACTGCCTGCCAAACAATCTGGTGACTCAAAAGATTCTGCAGCAGCCTTAGATAATGATATGACATTTTTGGCATTTACCAATCCAGTGATAAAGATACAAATATAGCTCACTTCGTAAAATAACAGGCACCCTGTGGATACACAATAGGAATGAAATAGACTGAAAGATATCAATTTGATGAATTTGATGGCTAAGAAAATTGGCAGTCTAAAATGTAGTGTCATGATGAAGAAGCGTATTTTAAACTTTTAGGAAAATTCCAACAAATATAATTTCTTTTGGGCCTATGTAATGATCCTATTCTTGGTATCTCTTTTAGTCTGATCCTCTTTTTGGTACCTACTCTTGGGACACTTCACTAGAGGACAATTTTTCTTAAAGACACTGTCTATAGTTCTGGGTGTTGTTGGTTGGTCAACTGGCTGCCCCTCTACCCCTACCTTTGGAACAGGTATCCCAACAATTTTGCAGGTGAATGTGACCGGTGAGCCTTCTGTAACCCGGAAGTGCTTGAGTCTTTTGTCAAAGATGGGGGCGATACACTTGCCCGTGGGAATCTCGTCATGTTGGATTTCATCATCAGATTCATCAACAGGTGTGCGTTCCAGGCGAAACTCTATTTCATTCATCAGCCTCTGTTCAAAGCTTGAAATTTTGTATTCCTGTCAAAATAACATACATTTGAATTCCTGTTTTTATGGTGGCATATCATCAGCATAACTGATGCAACTTTTAAAGATTCAGGTGTTAGATTCATACCATGAAATATCAATAAGTTGGGCATATTCCATTTCCAATTCCTTGCAATAAAGTACTCAAGCAATCTCAGGCTACCTTAGTAAATCCTGACTCCTCACCCTGCATAGGGAGCCCCAACAGAGTTCTGTAGGGAGCAGCATGAAGATGGACTAATTTCTACACTTCAGTTTATGTACATTTTAAAGCACAGAGCTGCTTATAAGGTTTTCATTTTGTTTTGAGTCAAGGTCCCACTATGTAGTTTAGGTTGATTTTGAACACGCTCGGTAGCCCAGGCTGGCCTTGAATTCAAGGCAGTCCTCCTGCCTCAGCCTAAGTCCTGGGGTTCCAGGTGTGCGCCGGCACGCCTAGTTCCTCTGCCACGGTTGTCTGGCAGAGCTGCTCCGCACCTCATTCTGGCCCACGCCTGCATCCCTCACTTTCATCTCTACTGGATGTTTCCCCCTGCCTCCTTGAGGAGATCCTGTCCTGAATGATTATGCTGTTTTTGATTTTTTGTTTTGTTTTGAGAGTAGGTCTTCCTCTATAATTCCAGCTGGCCTTGAACTCACTAACCCAGAATGTAGCCCAGGATGGCCAGGAACTTGTACCAGTCCTGCCTCAGCCTCCTGAGTGCATCTCCACACCTGGCGAATAACCCCTCTTAAGCGCATGTCTGCCTTCATCAGATCTGCTTCCTTCATGAGAGAACCATCTGAAATAACTTGTTGCGGGACCATTGTCCCACCAGCTGTTCTCTTCCTCACCTTCCCCATGAGGCTTGTGCTCACCCCTGAGAATGCTACTGGCAGGGTCTCCACATTTTCCAAGCTGAATCAGCACTTACGCATTCTTCCTTGCACTGTCTGGAGTGCTAGTCAGAGGTGACAGCGCTTTCTTCCACTGGGCTCCAGGACACATGATGCTTGGCTTCCTGCTCTTTCCCTACCAGCATCTGAGCAGTCTTGTGTACTGGCTCCTGGGCCTGTGCTGCTGGTGGTCTCATTAGCCTCAAGGCTTCAGACTCCTCCCCCATGCTAAGGCCCAACCTGGTCTCTCCAACCTGGTCTCCCAGAATGGAGCCACACACCCACTCCACAGCAGGGTTCCCAGCAGGCTGCAGTGTGGATGTGGCTTCTGTTCACAAGGCGCCCTTGCCTGCCCGTCTCTCTCAGGAAATGGTACCACTACTCACACTCTTGCTCATTTACCATACTATGGTGAAAACCAGGTTTTCAAATATTTCTAATGTGCACTTTTGTCAAATAAAAATGAGTTACTAATAAATCAGATTTAAAAAGCATGCAGGGCTGGCAAGACAGCTCAGTGGACTAACAGCACCACATGCTTTGCTGGCCCCGCCCTGGGCGCACTGAGCCAGCCACTGACTCTGGGCGTGGCGGTGCATGTCCGTAATCCCAGCACTGGGAGGCTGAAAACAGGAGGATCACTATGAGTCTAAGCTGTGCAGCGAGACCCTATGCCAAATATATAAACAGTCATGATAAAAAGTAAAAAGCATGCAAAATTATATTTATAAGCATACTATTTCCCTATCAAAGTGCTATTAAAATTCCTCGGTGGCTACTGTCTTGTTCTGTAATCATCTCAATGATGATTTGAACTTGGCACCTCAATGACAGTTTGAACTTGGCATTGGTTCTTGGGATACACTCGGAGTGCACTAAGCTAAGCCCTAAACCTAAGACTTAATCCTGGATGTTGCTGTGCCACACCCTGCCTGTCAGGCTTGAGTGTCAGCTCCCACAGCAGTCTCTGCAGCCCCTTCGGCAGTAGCCCGCACTCCAGTTCCCCAAGCACGGTAGTCACTAGCTAGAGTTCTTCCTATTCTGACAGTGGCTTAGCTGTCAGAATGTGAGCTGCCAGGAGCAAGTCTTGGCTGGCTCATCTCCTCCCATAGCCCAGGCACATAACGCTGGGTCCAGCAGTGCCATTCTTTTCCACTGTGCCTTTGTTCTTTAGCATTATAATAACCAGCTGTGTACCTGAGGATCATTCCCTGAGGGCTACAGGAAGCGATCTACGTATTTACTCACTTGGTATGACAAACAGCAAAGTGTGTGGATGTGTGCAAAGGTGACAAAATGGATTCCGCCGCCTTGTGCTTTGTGTAACTGGTTTTGTATGTGTTTACCCAAGCACCACTGAGGGCCCACCTACTACTAGATCCACACTACTCCAGGACTTGTCTCTTTTTTTTTTTTTTTTTTTTTTGTGGCACCAGGGATTGAACTCAGGACCTTGTGCTTGTCAGGCAAGCACTTCCTCTACTGAGCTATCTCCCCGGCCCTCCAGGACTTGTCTTAAAAAGTTTTCATTTGATTTTTCTGGTAGAAGTAGCTCACTTCAGTACAATGGCACACAGAAAACCAGATTTGCAAGTTTTCGAGGTCAAAGGTGAATCATCAGATTACCCATGTGTGGAAGGTGAAGATGATCCATTATGTAAAATACCTGCTTTCACGGCAGGAAAGTGGTGTGGGGGATGGTGACAGTGACTCTGATGTTGGCCATGGGAGCCCAAGTTCTGTGACACTGAGAGGGAACAAGGACACAGGGGATGCCACGCATGGCAACCAAATGGAGCACTGGATGTCAGACCTAGGTATGGGAGTCTTGGCAGGGATGGTGCACGCCAGACAGAGCGCCAGCGCTGCCTGCTGTGTTGGAAGCCGTAGCAGGTGACACGCTGCAAGGTGCTGTGAGAGCCACAAAGGCCAAAGTGCAAGGGAAACATTCTGTATACACCCACAGCCGCATTACAAAGTGTATTTATTATGACACTATTAGAAAAAGACAACCAAAAAGTCCAATTATTCCATCTGAAACTACTATAAATCTCTTAATTGTGTGTTAATTCAGTGAAGGGCCACTGAGCACCCAGGCATGCTGGGGATGCAGCGAGGCCCACCCGAGGCACCCGCTCTCCTCCCAAGGGAGTGTGTGCAGAGCCTGGGGCACAGGAGGACACAGGGACACTTCAGGCTCTGCAGTGCCAGTGGCCTTTCCATATGTAACGTATGTGTCATTTTCATGGAATGGAATGGAGTCGTGACCACTCACTCACCCAAGAGGACTGTCATAAAGAATTCATGGTAAGAAGCCAAAGCAAACCTCTCCTCTAAAAAAGATTAATGGTAAGAGATGAAAGAGGTAGGATTTAAATAGGGGACGTGACCAGGCAGCCTAGAGAAGATTAGAAGAACAGAAGGCAGAGCAAGAGTCAGGTACTTATTTTTGGCCTCATCCATCGAGTCTGTCACATCTGGGAAACAGTTTTAAAGAAGCATTAATACAAAGTTCGGATAGAAAGAGCAGAATAAAGAATGAGATGAGGCTGAGGCGGAAAGCTGGAAATGACACTGGGTGTCGGGGGGTGCTGCTGAGATTTCAAAATTAACACTCAACCAGGAGTCAATGAACATTTCCTGTCAGTGCAGAGCACCGTGCGGATCATGAGAAGTGAAAATCAGCGGGCAGAGGCTCCATCCTATTCTGTGATCCTGGGTTTCTTTGACTTCTCAGATGCATTGAGCTAAGCCATTTAACTTTCACAGCTGGGCTAGCCAGATAGTTCAGCAGACTGAAGTGCTTGCTTAGGCCGTGCAGGCCCTGCCCCCGGCACTGGGATGCCTTTGAGACTGGGCATGGAGGCATGCACCTGTAGTCCCAGCGCCTGGGAGGCTGAAAACAGGAGGCTCAGTACGAGTACTAGCTATGTAGTGAGACCCAGTAGACCCTGTACCAAATACAATAAATAAATAAATGGATAAATAAATAAATTTCACTGCTGTCCAATCAAGATATACTGGTGATAAATGGTACCCAAAATAAGAAACAACCCAGCTTAAAATTCACAAATCAGCACCTCTCTCTTGGCTTGTCCCCAACAGGAACAGTTCACTGTCAGTTTAGGAAGCTAAAGGTTTAGTAAATATAAACATCTGAAAGAAAGAAACCCTTGTATTTCACAAAGTTCAAAGAGTCAGCAGCAAACGATAATTGCTAGTTGGAAATGTTACATAAATCTAGTAAGAGTACAAATGCTGGAATATTACAAGAGAAATACAAACTAGTGGATATATCAAAGCTCGTGTTTCTTCTTTCTTTGTTTGACAAGGTCTAGCTGTGTAGTTCAAGCTGGCCTTGAAGTCACTAATTAGCTAAGGCTGGCCTCATTTACGATGGCCCTCCTGTCTCAGCCTCCTGAGCGCTACAGTTACAAGCATGCACCATCACGCTTGGCCAGCCCACTTTTCTAAAGCATAATTTGTAAGTGTAAATTCTTGGAAGGATACTGTGTGCCCCAGCACATTGCCCGCTCAGTCTTCTGACTTCTTTGCATGCCTGCACAGTGGGGCAGTGCTGCAGCACAGTGACTGCTGCATTTGCTCAAGGCTAAAACACGACAAGAGAAGCGTTTTCTAGACCTAAAAGTTCTCAAAACAACATAGAACAAACACAGTTGCATGTATTTAGAAGCAGTCATTCATACGCTAATATGGGAGAAAACATATTATTTTGATTCTTGTGTCCCCAGACTGCAGATAAAGCAATCTGCGGACGGTCAGTGCTCTTGGTGACTGCCCTCCAGCTGCACCCAGTTCCTGTGCTGCCATAAGGCAGCGCTCAGCCGCACCCACGGGTGAGCCTGCATTTTAGACCATGCAGGTTTCACTTGCACTTCTCAAGGCAGAAGTGCACGGAAGCATGCGTGTGCATGATTTTCTCCTAAATCTTCCTCAGTCGATCCACCTGCCACCCTAAGGTAGGCATCCCACCATACGTGGTGCCTTAGTTTCCTGACTTCTACTCATGCAGCTTGATTTTCAGTATCCATGACAACGAATGAAGCCCAAGACCAATTCTGCAATGAGGTGTAATTCTCAGAAGGAAAACTCTTAAGAAGACTGGTACATGGCACACAGCACCCGTGGGGAACGCAGGGCATGCCTGCTGCAGTGGGTGTGCATGTTGTGCTGGGTGTGCTCAGCCCTCTCCAGGGTGTGTGGGCTGCAGTGGGGGTGCTTGGCCTTCTCCCCTGGGTGCAGCCAAGTCACCCAGCATCCCCCTAGCACCAAGCGGGTGGGTTTAACTACAGTGAGAGCACTTTGCAACAAGTGAGTGAGTTAGGGCTACAGTCTGGACACTGGGGTTCTAAAAGGTTCACCACCACTGGCACCTGCCTTTAGAGACTTGCTGTTCCTGCTGAGGACTCCAAAGTGGTGGCAGGCTCAGGGAATTACAGCCCCAGCCCCCTGAAGCACACTGGAAGCTGGCCTCATGGCTCAGGTAATTAAGAGAAAAATCCAACCTTCCTATGAGTTGGGTGGGGGATTAGCCTGGATTCATTCACAGAGCAACCAGGAAAGGCAAACCGAGCAGCCTATGTGCGCAGCCAGCTCCTTTCTACCTCTCTGCCTTGTACAAAGGCTCCACGCAGCTCTGACTTCACTGCCACGTTGGAGGACTAACGACCACAAGCGCGCTGACCTGTCTGTGCTCCGCAGCGACTGCTACAGGCTTGAAGGTGGCTGTGGTCACAGACTGAGAAAGGAAGGTGCGAAGCGACTGGAGACCAGGGCTGGCTCCTGTCCCAGCACAAACCCTGGGTGCCTGCGCTTTGGTTCCCTGGCTAGGAGAGGGAGGGACCAGGGCTGCCTGGGTGTTGCCTCCAAAACTAGCTATGTCAATTGGGGAAATGACGATATTTTGAAAAGTACTTGAAAGGTTTAATATTCTGCTTTGGATCAGCCCTTTAAAATCCAAATCAGAAGGCTTTAAGCAGCAGACTTTCAAGAGTCCACTCAGGACACGTGGCCCAGCACAGAGCTCCACAGGAAGTAGGGCAGATGGTCCAAACAAAACGCTGAGGCGGGTGACCTGCAACTTCATTTCTAGGAGTCCTTGTGGAACAAATTCTGCAATATTTAGCACATCCTATTGAGTAAGGTTTTGCTGTATTTCAAAGTAGATTTTATCAGTTCCCATCTTGGGAAATAAACCAAGAATTAAGATTAATAAAATGTAAACCTGCCTCTAAAAATAATTACTTGACCTGGAGACTGAGGCAGGGGAATTGGGAGTTTGGCCAACCTGGGCTACAAAGTTGGTTTAGAGCTGGGCTGGACTACACAGTGAGACTCGTCTCCAAGCAAAACAGACTAAACGGAGCACTGGGGCGCAGCTTGGAACCTCGGTGATCCTTCAAGGCTCAGACCGCGAAGGATCACAAAGACACAACGGAGCAGCTCAGGATTGCTGGAGGGAGAGTGGGCTCATTTCTTTCCTTTAATGCAGTAACTGCACCCTATGCGTCACACAATGTTTACAGTTTCAGTTACTTGTGGTCAAGCAGGACCCAAAAGTATTAAGTAGAAAATTTCAGAAGTAAACTAAGTTTTTAAAAAACTTTTAATATAGCATATCATAATCGTTTCATTTTATTGCTGTTAATCTTTTGTCATGTCGTTTTTCCCCCCTTCTGGTCCTTTTAAGCCAAGGTCTTGCTATGCAGCTCAGGTTGACCTTGAGCTCACTTTGTAGTCCGGCCTGGCCTCAAACTCAGTGACCCTCCTGCCTCAGCCTGCCCAGCACTGGGATCAAAGGTGTGCACCAACAAGCCTGGGCTTGTACCTACTTTTAAAATTAAACTTTATTCTATTATGCATTATGGGAAAAGTCTGTGCAGGATTCAGTGCTACCTGGAGTCACAGGCATCCATAGGGTCCTAGAAGGTCACCCTGCTGATAAGGGGGGACTACTACATATTCTAGTCAAGCTACAATACATAGACAAATCAACTGCCCTAAGTCCTAATCAAGAGGCGCAGGCCCCCGGGGACTGGCTTTTTGTGGGAGCTTGGGCTGGCTCTGCCATCTAAGCCTGTAGTATCAAATTCACTGAAGTCAGGTGACCAAGTATCCAAAGACTGAATTAAGAAACTTACATTCCTTATAATAAGGTTCCACGAAACCATCTGGTTTTTACCTGCTGGCTTGAACGGACGTCGCTAAAACTCACTTTCTTCCCCAAGTCGAGAATCACTGTGTTCTTAGTTTCACGAATGTAACCATCACTCACTGGCTGCGATGACTTCGTGTTTCTCTTCATTACCCCCTGGGATGGCCTGTGAGATAAATTCACACCAACACACTTATTAGGCACGTACAGCATCGAGTATGGTGCAGAGAATCTGGGCTCACAGGGGCCTTTTAAATATTAAAAGATTCATAGTAATCATAGGCTTTGGTCTAAAGTATCTAATATGCACTTTGTGTCTAAAAGGCATGACTATCTAGACTTTTTCCTAAGAGTCTCACCCCAGATTCCCACCAAGTGACTCTATGCATCTGCACCCTCCACAAGCCTCTGTTTGCATCCAGGCTCTCACTCTGTAGTTGAGGCTGGCCTTAAACTCACTATGGAGTCCAGCCTGGGCCCCAGCTCATGGAGACTCTCCTGCCTCAGTCTCCCCAGTGCCTCGGATCACAGGCACACAACACTACACCAGACCCTCAGTGATACCTACACCACAGCTGGCGCGCTCCGTGGCAGCCCCATGGCATTGGTGGGGGGCACGACTGGAAGGGAGGGCAGGACAGAGCTGAGAAAGGCAGCAGGGTTCTGGATCCGGCTGGTAGGGGACACGGGTGCAGGAGGCACATGGTGTGGCTGAAACTGGCTTCCACTGGGCGTGGAGAAGGTGGGTGAGGGCTCGGCCGGATGGGTTGCGGGCGGCAGGAGGCTCTCTCGGCTCGGAGTCCTCGGCAGCGTGTGGAGGATGACACTCGCTGGGGAGCTGCTGGGG
>PVKN010038296.1:0-11077 GCA_004027915.1 Capromys pilorides
TAAGAAAGCATGGCTGGGAATTATTTTTATTTTTTCTCATTTCAAAGATAAAACTGGGTATGTTCAAATTGGTTGAAAAAATAGGAATCAATCAAGCAGAAAATGTCATCAATTTAGAAGAGTCTAGCACTGGAAGGAGTGAAATCCTAAAGGAGTGGGATAAATTTTCCAGTTGGAAGGGCTATCTTTGCAAAAATATTATTTCTGTGGTTTTCCTTTATCTTTCAGAATGAAAGTTATCAGTGGGATAAAGCAAACTCGTCACCAAATTAATGCACTTTCTAGAAGAAACAGGGTGCATACATGCCTCTCCTCTACTTGTTGTAAGCTTAGGATGGCTTGAGTTAAGCTGATCTACCCCTCTGCATTAGCTATTTGCAATTAAGGCCTATTCATTGGTAGCCATAAGCACCTGCTATTTATCTTAGATTTTTTTTACAACCTGGTATTATTTTCAAAGGTTCTATTTCTGAATTACAGATATCATTTTAGAAAGGACACACCCCTAATTTGCAAACGGAGTTGGTGTATGTTCTAAAAAGCAGATGCTGTCTTATAAATTGGTGATTTAGTTTTCAATTCTATGCATGAAAATAAAGCATCTATTGAAAGGTTCCAGCTTTCTATGTTGGATAAGGACAGCTTGCTAAGAAATTAGCTTTCTATTTGATGTTGAAATTTGGAGATTTCAAAAGCAATTTATGCATTTGTCTGAGACCAGCCAAATTTAATTGGTTTGACAAGGATAAGTTACAAATGAATTGTTTAATAGACACACTGTAGGAGATGAAATGCAAATTTGAAAATGATGAGAGCAAGACAGAGTCCTCTGTTCTTTGCCAGTCGAAGAAATGGCCGGGCAGATTTTAAGTATCCTAAAGCAGGATCAGGACAATAATGCTTATAGCAAAAGAGATTATTTATTGGCTTTTTGATTATCCATTGCTAGGATTCAAATATGAATGGAGAGTAGGTGCCAGGGTAGTAGAAAGGGGTCCACAATTTCCCTGTAGATCCAGGGGTTCAGAGTATTATGCAATCTGAGTTCCTGAAGGCATGGGTTACACTGACTGGAAATAGCCACAGAGTCTTCATCCTCTTCCTGAAATTTCTACAGGGTGGAATGAGGTAACCCAGGTAAGGGCTAAGCACCATGGGCCAGAATAAACCCTCAAATAAATGTTAACTGCTATGACTTTTCCTTTTGACTTTTAAAAGTGGAAAACACAAAAAGTTCAACCTATGTCATAGAATGAATCTTGGGACATAATTTTGGCTCTAATTTTTATTTCAAAATGCCTGACCTGGCTAGTGTCTAAAATTAACCAAATAGGTGAGCAAACAAAGGATCAAATGATCTGCAGCAACAGCAGCAGATTGTAAATCTCCCAGGGTAGATAGGATGCAGTCTGCTCAGCCAAGAGCTGAGCTCCTGAGGGGGACTTTGGGGGCTGCAGGAGTTCTGTGCTCCTGATATGCTTCATGTGTCTGCATCTCTGCCCGATCCACGCTTATATCCTGAGTTGGTTTCTTGCCATTGAGAGCACCCTGGGCAGGAGAGGCCCAAGCACCTGGAAAGAGAATGGATGATGTGGCCAAGACCGGATATGCAAACATGGGAGTGGTGGGAAAGGGCCATTACTGGGGAGAATTCCTGGTTACTTAAAATATTATTTGATTCTGACTTGGAGTTGTTAGGATCTCACAGATTTGCATAATATTCAAAGCTGAACAAATTCACATGCAGTCACCAAAAAACAGGTGCTTTCATTAGAATAGTGACAGTGAGTGACCACTTGGGGACCAGCAATTCTGTTCACTGTCACAAGCAAGGATGGCACTGTGTGCTGGGAGCTCTGAGTCCAGGCACACAGAGCTGCATGGGATAGTCCCAGTCTCTCTGGATTGTGGATTCCTTATCTATAAAATAAATGCTTCTGTATGGGTACTTTCTGAGATTTCTTTTCAGATGAATAACTTGATGACTTGAGTGAAAATAGTACATACACAGATGAGAAGGTGCAGTGGGTGTGAGAAAAAGAACAAGAGTGAAAGTACCTAAAAGTGAATAAGAGTATGGCAGCAAGAGAGCAGAAGAAAACAAAGCCAGGGACAGACCAATAAAAAGAAGGAAAATGCTAAGCAAAACAGGCAGATGGTGGGATTGACTGTGATCAAGAAGCACTGTCACTCATTTATTGGTCTATGGAAGACATTATAGATCTTATATATAAAGATGAAAAGACACTTGTGCCACCATTATCTGTTTTTAAAGTCTACACAAGTCTGAGTGATCCAGCAAGATATTGCTGTGAGTGAAAAAATATTAGGGGAACAAGATGACTCCAGTGAGCTCATTGGAGAACACGTATGGGTGGTATACACTGGAGGATAAAGGGAACAGTCCAAAGACCAGGAAAAACAACCACAGGAAGCACTCCCATTCTCTGCTCTGGGGAGTCTCTGGTACTTGTATCCGTGGAGAGAAAAATGGAGGCTCCTTTCTCTCATATCTCTAACTCCACAGGTATAGTAAGTCTTTAAACTGTGTTCACTCCAGGGCAGTCTGGGACTCCCAAAAGTCACCATTCAGTCAGTGTATGTTGATATTTCCAATGCTGCTGCCAAAAGTGTTTCTAAGTCAGTACTCTCAGGAAGGATGCAAAAGACACACACTTTGAATTTCTTACATGCAATTGAATGCATGTTATGGTGGTTGTATCTATTGATAAAGGCAAGGTCTTTCAAACAGGTAGAGTTTTATCATTCTGAACAATCTCCGTGTACTACTGAAGTCAAACTATCTGTCTTATACACCAACAGGAGCCACAGGGCATGCAGATTGGGTCAGGTGGTCAAAAGGAATACATGCAAAGCAGCAAGCAGGTGTTTGTACTGTATCAAGAAATTGGGATTGTGCAAGAGGCATATTCTGTGAAATCAGGAGTCCTCCTGCCTGCTGTTCCCATGTATTACCCACTGCACTAGCAGCACACAGTATTAGTTCTAGGGTCTTAAGCAGTTCAAAGTAATTTTATCTCATTTTTCTTATATATTATTGATCTTTGATCTGTCAGTGAAACATCACCTGGTTACAGTACGGGCTAGCTTAGGAAATTGGCCTGAGTGTGAAGACCAGCCATGAGAATGACTACCAGACATGGTTCAAGGTCCCTTTCAGATCAGTTAGCTAGTAATTTAGGGGAAGGACATCTACTGGGAAGGATCAGCAGTAAGTTTGCAGAGTGTTCTGCCTCCTGCCTTTCCTCAAAGAAGCACTCCAATTGCAGAGGTCAAACCACTGGCCTTCACCATGGGAGGCATATATTCTGGGTGAACTTAGACCTGGCTTTGACCACAGCACCATGGCCATGCCAAAAGTGTGTTCCCACAGTCCCACACTTGCACTGTCAGCTGTACCACATTTATGTGTCAAGATTGCTTCATTTTACTAGTCACTGGTTAAAGCAAACTTCACCACAGCTTAGTGCATTGGGATGACCCAAGAGAGGTGCTGAGGGTTTCTGTCATGTGTACATTGGCTGGCTGGTGACATGTTAAGGGTCCAGCTGACATCTATGATTACTTTTATTAGCTCAGTAAAAATCTTAATAAAAGCAAAGGAATAATTTCATATTATAGCTCAATCACCTAAAGGTAAAGACACTAGATGTGTCTCTGTTGATGAATTCTATACCCTGTTATAAAGACAGAATGTGTTCACAGGCCCATAGCTGTTTGTAGAAGTCAAGTTTCAGTGTAGTTTCTACAAACCAGAACTTTTTCCTTCTGACAAGCTCCTCTTATGCGTTCTATTGCTTTCATCTGCACACTTGCTGTGGAATGTACTACACAGATATCCTTGGCATCATCTCCTAGGAGAGTAGGTGGGGTATACATCCTCACCCAGCTGGTGGAAAATTTGATGATGTGATGCAACTTGGCTAATGATATTTTAGCAAACGTTATATCAATGGAGATTCCAAATATCTTAGCAAGACAATGCACAGTTTCTTGTCCTTCTGCCATCCAGATGAGAAGAACACCATGCTCTGAGAAGCCCTGGGGAGAGAGACACATAGAACAGACCTGAACTTGAACTTGAGCCTCTACAGTAAGCAGACCCATCCTAGCCAACCAGCAGAGAAATAAGTGTTTATCATTGGGAGTCACTGAGATTTGGGGCTTGTGCGTTAGCACTGTCATTGTAGAGTGTTAGCTAATAGATCCATATGCTGTTTTCTTTTCCAAATTCAACTTTGAGCTAGGCTTATAATTTCTCCATCTTTTCAATAGAAGGCAAATCTAAACAGATGTAATAGGACTACCTCTCCCTCCTCTCAATAAATATCAAGGATTTTTGAGGTAGGTTTTACTTTTGGAAGAGCTCCCATGGTGGGTTTGAGAGAAAAAGCTAAAAAACTTACTCCAACTGTTCCTTCTTTGTCCGCAAGCACAAATAATTTTTGAAGCTCCGTAACTCAGTCCCAAGGTAATGTTCGAGCCCAGTAGATAGCTCAGCAGTGTGAGTGCCTGCCTTGCAAGCGCAAGATCCTGAGTTTGATTCCATGTACCAAAAATAAATAAATAAATAAATAAATAAATACATACATACATACATACATACACAAATGAATAAACAAATAAATAAGAAGTGTTAGGCCAAGGTCATGCTTGACATGGAATTGGAGATACAGCCTGTGTTCTGCTGCTGTAGATAGTGCTAGGACTGCACTGTCTAGGAATGTTGTGTGGCACAACATTTTAAATCCCCTTTCAGAATATGAAAAGGGCAGTTTGGAGACTCATATGCAATTCCTCATCTTCTTCCACCTTGCTTTTTCTATACCACGTTTGTCTGTCTTTCCCAGGCAACTTCTCAGATATGGATAGCCAATCTCCTACATGTATGGAGATCAGCTCAGTGCAAGTCCTGGAACAGTACAGGGTGCCAGAGGCTGTATGCCGACCACCTCTTGGCTGTGCCCACAGGTCAGGCTGTAGAGCTAATCATGCGGCTGAACGGTCAATCAGTCTTCTCATAGCCTCTTGTACATTGGCACAACTTTTGGAAACTACTTTGGAAGCTTTGTATGTGGTGTCTGGCTACCTACCTGCGTGGGTCAGCATCAGTAGAACTCATCCTCCGCAGAAGAGGCCCCTCTGCTTTCTGGGAGCTGGACAGTTTTCTCTGCACCTACAGAGAGGTTAATCCACTTTGTTGGGTTAGCATCGCAAGGGACTGCATGCATCTGAGTCCTAGCATCATCTCATGATCATGTCAGAGGTTCCTTTCATTTCACATTAGAAGCCATTTATTCTTAAGGCAAGTGTTGGTCTGCTTGGGATCATTCTGTCCTCAGAGCACTGGTTTCTCCCATTGGAAGTCAGCCCTTCACACCACGCTGCAGTCTCACCAGGTCATGGCTTCCTTTCACATCTCCAATTTTCTGAGGCTTCTCCTGATGTATATTTATGACTTTATGACTTCTGTTTCCTATTTATTTCTAATATAAAACCCCCTCAGATATTAGTCTGTGTGGCTGGACTAACCAAATACTACACAATGTGGCTTATACAACAAGTGCATTTAAGATACTGGGGATTAGGTAATTAAGAGTAAAGTGTGGGCAGGTTCAGTTTCTTCTAAAGCTTCTCTGGTTCACAGACAGCACCTTCCCTGTGTCCTCACATGGTCACCATGGTCCAGTGTGCTCTGCCTAGGAGGGCACTAGCCATCACAGACTAGAGCCCACCACATGACTCCATATTAACTTAGTTTCCTCTTTCAAGGTCCTATAGCCAAACACATAGGACTAGGAATTAGGCCCTCAACATAAGAACTTTAGGGAACACAATTCAGCCTATAACATTGAATTTTCCAAATAAAAATCACTTTTATTTTGGGTATTTGATGAACCAGATGTAGAAGGCTTTTTCTTGGACTTCGATCATGTAACCTGTAGTTTAACCCTTTGCTGAACATATGGCTCTGCACTGAACTTCCTCTGTTCTATGCTGGACATCACAGAATGAGAGTGAATCTAATTATTTGAGTTACCAAGGATGGATGCAGTTTTCTCGTTGTTTATTCTGGACAGTTTTCAGGATGGTTATAATTGGATTATCATTGCATAGCAGTTCATAGGCAAAATTATCCAGTAAGCAGTGATTTCAATTGTGTGTAGTATTCATTGCTAGGTAACTCAAAAGTGGGTGGAGAAGGAAGAGCACTAATGAATGCAGCATTACTAGACAGAGTCTTGTAGCAATAGCAGTATTTACAAGGCAGCCAGTCCAAGCCTTCCACTCTCTCCAAGCCTCAGACATCTCCCTACTTTGAGTGTACAGCTCAAAGCTATGAATTTCCTTCCTCATTTAACTGGCCCTTCACCTGCACATTCATTGCAACCACACTCATTCCTCCAAATTTACTTGGGATTGACTTCTTCACATGCCCCTTATTCCTCGGTCTGCTATTCCCTCTCTTCCAAATGCTCACCTGTTTCACTGTTTATTTTTCCACCCAGTTTTTCTATATGACCGAGCCTTGTGTACATACTGATTTTGATGCTTAAATACATCTGCACCAAATCCAACGATGTAAAACAAAAAGCATGTCGTTACTTCTCAAACCCGTGGGTATGATGATTTGGGCTGGGATCAGATTATCTTTTCTTCTAGTACTAGACGGTCTCACTAACTTGCATCCCATGATAGACCGGAGAAAATATAGCCTCACCTGCATTGCCATAACAGTGCTATTTGCTTCCTAGGCCTCATCGTCACCGTCACCACAAAACTGATCCTATTAAGAACAGTTGGCTTCTTACTTGCTAAAACCAATGGAAGCTTTTATAGAACCTTACTCGTTTGTGCACAGCAGTCAGTGCTGATGATAATCACTGTCTTCTTGAAACATTTCTTCCTAATTGGCCTCTAAAAGTTTTCTGATTCTCAACTTTTATTTTTAAGTCTCTCTCACTTGCACTATTTCTCCCTTCCCTAAGTGTTACTATTTGCTGCAGCTCCACACTGAGAAGTTGTCTCACTGTCCTATCTCCCAGCAATGTCTGTAGTTCCATGGTGGTGGTAGCCAGCCCTCCTTTCTAAAGTGGTAAAGTTGAGAACTTTTGGGAGAGTGCAGCCATTACTGTAAGAACTAATAGAAAAATCAGGTCTGATTTCAAACAGTTTACTGAATCATAATTTAAGGGGAGGCAGCTTGGTAACTTGGAAGAGGGAATAGAAAAAGGCATCACTGAGTGAAAGAGGATGATGAAGGATAGATCTTGTTTATCCTGAAGATGCTCTTGTGGCTCTTATGTCACCCATGTGTAGTTCAGTCTGACCAATGAGCATCCTCTAGGAGTTCCCTGATGGAGAGGATGGTTAGACTTAGTCATATTGCTTAAGAGAGATAAGAGGGGCAGTATTTATTTTGGTCTAGAGTGTGACCGTGTTATCCCAGCATGTTTTCTGCATGGCATTCAAATTAGTGAGCTTAAAGCAATCTTGCTTGAGTTCCAGGTCACAGTGTGACTTTGAAGTGGTCATGGTAGAGCAGCAGTGTAGGTCTTGTGTGGTCAGGGGTCAGTGGGGTGAGTCCAGGAGGCTGCATGGGGCTGTGTCCAGGGTGTGGTCACTAGGAAACATGGCAGGACACAGGAGATGTCAGAATGAGCATAGTAAGGGCCTGGGAGGATCAAAGTGGCACAGATGGTATTTGTGTGACTTAGTCCTGCTTTGACCATGAAAAGTTCTACTTAGTTTCAAAATGGAAGCTATGGCAACATAAAATTATAAAACTTTGATCCAGTGATGTGCCATTTTTACCAGTGTCTGGATCTGTCTGGGTTGGTGGTATGCCTGTTGTCTCTGTGTGGTGTTGGGTGTCTCAAGTCTTGAATCTTCTTTAGGATTTTCACAGTGATCCACAGGGAGGGAATTCAGAGGCAGCCAGGACAAGCTTAGGAAAGAAGTCTATGAGAAGCCCTGGCTTAGCTAAAATGAACACCCTGTGTCTTGCAACTAGAGGGAGGGGTGAGATGTAATGCAAATACGTGTAAATGAAGTCTAGTTGGGTCAGAGGATGTCTGATAGCTGGAGAGGTACAGGGCTTGAGAACCATTGGTATGCCTATAGGGCCCCAGAGTTATATATTTGTGCCTATGGGGTACCTGGAAAGGTTTCCACCAGCCTGATCAGGAAACAGCAAGACCACATGATAAGAACAAGGTGTCTTCCCAGCTCCAGCTCATCTCTGGTCACCAGCACTATCAGGCAGTCTTCAGTAGCAAGCACAGGCCTCCTCCAATGCAGCAGTCATTTATAGACTCATTCTGCATTGTCAGAAAGGCCAATTTTCTATAAAAGGCTGGAGATGAGGCTATTCAAAGACATTTTCTAAGCATTTATTATGTTCTCAGCTCTATTATAAGCACCTGAAAGGTGCAGGAGAGCAGGAGCTGTGGTGAAATCAGGCATGTGTTAAGTTGGGAAGGCTGATCAGCTTGGCTCACTGAGAAGGCAGTATTTAAACTGTAGTGTACCTGGAGCCCCAGAATGTAGCAAAGCAAAGCCCTGTGGCTGGAAGAAAGAGCCCATACAGATTGCTGAGCCTGAGTTCTAGCCAGAGGGCACAGTGACACTATAGAAAATACCACAAGAAATTATCTGAAGTCCCCCTGTGTCCCAAAAAGGTACCCTGTGAATTGGTATGGGCTGGAGAGAGGTGGAAGCTGTCATCTGGGAGGCCCCAGCAGTGCAGGCTGAGCACTCTGAGGCCCCAACAAAGTTAGAAATGCACATGGGAACCAGACAGAGCCCAGGGTCCCAGCTGAAAGCTAGACTTTTCTGCGGGAGGGCAGAATGACAGCAAGCCCTTCCCTTCCAGAACTTCAGCTACCTTAAGGCAAAAGAGGATGAAGGGCCTAGATTTAACTATTTGCCCCAGGATACAGAATTTTAAACTAAAGGAAAAAATACCACAAATTAGAAACATTGTGTTTGTGGCTTTATTTCCCAACAAAAAGTTGTAGCTGGTATGGCTGCAATTTAAATTGAGATTTATTTTGAGTCACATAAGACACAGTATATTTGCAATGTGAATGCTTTATACATGCAGAGAAACCAGGAGTTTATTGAAAAAATAGTTATCCCAATTTTGAAGTCTTTGAAGGCCACACACCAGCTGTGGACAGTATAATAGTTGTATGTCCATCTGCTATCTATCAAATCTTTATTGGGTGCCTCCCAGGCATAAGCACTCTGTCTTCGATTACAAGTGAATTAGAAAGCTTTACAAGACACTTACCCTGTCCTCAAGGGGCAGATACTACAGAACATAAAAATTCTTGTTATTGGCAATATATTAGTAGTCTTTGAAAACTTGCTTCCTAAAGCTCAGGGACACATTTGAAGATGAATATTTTTATTTTTGTGCAGTTTTATGCTTAAAGAAAAATTGAATGGAAGGTACAGGGATTTCCCATAAACTCACTCACTACAATCCCGATTTCCCAATCAGTTCTTTCAGTTGAGGAGCCAGTACAGGCATATTATAGTCAAGCCCATAGTTTTACTGGGGCTATTTGACAAATGCATGCTGATATGTGTTCCTATTATGTTCCCATATAGAGTATTTCCCTGGCCCTAGCCCTTCAAGGTCAGTGAGGACTCAGGACATAAGAGAACTGGGGCTATAACATCCTATAACTCAGTGGTTTCCCAAATTTTCTGTTCAAGGAGATTATGGTACCACAGAGGGAAGGGATAAATGATATACAGTGTGCCTAAGGAGAATCACCTAGAAAGAAAATATTCTCTTGGGCTTTCATAGAGAGCAAACTGGTCAAGCACTGGCTATGACTCATCAAGATGGCTGACACTGACAACAGTTCAACAAAGCAGTGTACATGGTTTCAAAATAAATCCTGAGAGGATTGGACTGACCTTGGGAGATACACAAGTTACATGTTTTGTTATACAGGTCGTGCTTTAACTTTCCCTTAACCACCCAGCAGAAAAGTTTAACCACAAAGCCTAAAACGTAAAGTTAGATTAGTATGATGAGCTATAAAAGACTTAAATCAACAGCTTCCATCCTTGCCAGTTCTGCCAGTAATCCATTGCAATTATGGAATGCTGGACTATGTATACAGCTATTCTCTCTTAGTTCAATGAAAAGAAATTTTTTGCACCAACATTGATTAGAAAAATTATCATGTCTAACAATGTCCCACATCCTTTCCTTCCATCCTTTTCTTCCTCTCAACCCACAGACAACTAACTATATTTCCCTTCTCCAGATTGTCATGTGTTTGGAATCTCACATAGTACAAAGCTTATCCAGCTCATTTTTCACTTAGAAACATTCATTTAGTTTTTCTCCATGGATTTTTATAGTTTAATAGATCATTCCCTTTTGTCTTTTGAATGGTATTCTAAACATAGTTTATGTATTCATCCAACTATTGATAGACCTTTTGCTTGTGTTGATAACTACTTTTTAATTTAGCTTTTCTTCCTGTGATCAAATCTTGTTTTTTATCTGAATTTGGTGCTATTATTTAACTAGAAAAGCACTATTGGGGCTGGGGAGATAGCTCAAGGGGCTGTGGAGATAGCTTAGTAGAATAATCACTTGCCTGGCAAGCACAAGGGCCTGAGTTTAATCTCTGGTTCTGCAAAGAAAAGAAAAGCACTATTGTAATGTGTTAGAATTTATTTGGGCTGGGCATGGTGGCTCATGCCTTTGAACTTGGGAGGCTGAGGTAGGAAGATTGGTGTGAGTTCGAGACCAGCCTGGGATACAAAAGTGATCTCAAGGCCAGCCTGAACTGCACAGTGAGTCCTTGTCTCAAAAAGAAAAAGAAATTATTTATTTGACAGAAAATGATGGACACACAAATGGTTTAATTTAATCAAATAGGTGAATTTATTTTCTAAGGATACAATGATGATATATGGAGCTGGAATATAAAGTCGAGTCTTGGGGAAAAATCGAATTTTATTCTGGAAATCTCAATTATGAAAACAGATTGTGTGTGTGTATTTATGTATATATGAACACAAA
>PVKN010038297.1:0-11088 GCA_004027915.1 Capromys pilorides
CAGGGCCCAGGGTTCTTGCAGATCCAGACATGTAGGAACCTTGGTGTGATTTTAGGTGTAAAAAGGATTTATTCAAAAATCCTCCCTTGAAACCAGATACTCCTTTAATAAGACACAAAGCTCCCAATTACTGATCAAAGATAAAAATATGCAAATGCAAATGTCTAGAGAAGTACCACTCTGGCTTGAAAGGGGTCAGTTTTCAGGATAAACATGTTGCCTTCATTTAGGGAAGAGCTGGAAAGTGGGAAGCTCCCGGGAACAGAGAGGGTGGGAAGATGCCTTTGGGGAACAAGACTGGATGAGGCGCTCTAGGACAGATGGTCAGGTTTGGCCACACGTGCCTGCTTTTCTGGGTCTGTTCTAGGCCCATGGCAGTTGTGGAGAGTATTACGCATGTCCTGAGATGAGAACCACCTCTGACCTGAGGGCTCCCTGCTGTAGGAAATTTCCATGAAATATAATTTTCAACAACAAAAGAGACATGCACCAATAAAGAGAAGTCAGATCTCAAAGAAGTTGTCTGACATGTCCTGGATTGTATTTCAGGGCAATGGCTGGAGGACTTGGGTGGAGCTGTAGGCACAAGACCAAGGTTGAATGACTGTAAGCCACCCAAGTAGAGCAACCCTTGGGAAGAAATGGATAGCCTGGGGTGCAGAGGAAGCCAGTCAGCCATGGGTGAGTGGGCTCAGCCTCCCTAGGGTGGAGGTTGCCTGTGGCAGTGGTCTGGTGGTAGCATACTGGGTAGGGAGCTCCAGTGGGAAGTTGGAGACACACAAGCACCAGGTCCACATCCTGGGAGGGCCCCAGAAGGCTCCCACCCAGCCAGGGCTATCCCAGACAACCTGCCATTGGATTTCCTAGGGATGAGTGAGGAAGGAGGGCCAATTTGTAAGTTTCCAGCCAAACCAGAGAAGCAAACACAGAGGCCCCTAGTTCACTTTCCTTTCAACAGGGCTTCATCAGAATAGCCGAGTTGCTGGCTTCAGGATTAGGCTGCTTACAGTGGGTGACAACACCCCTAAAAAGAAACCAAAGACAGATGGCCCACTCTGAGTCATATTTTTTTTCTCACACAATATTTAATGTCAGAGAAAGTAGAGACATAGAGAAAAAAAAATAAGACCCAGCCAGATTAGCCTGGTGTAGCACATTCTCTTACCATGACAGATTTGGTAGCCAGAACTTCACTTAGGAAGTTGTTGGCCCTTTGGGGGACGGGATGCTGAATGCTGTCATTGAGATCAGCAGTTCTCAGCTGAATGCTGTTGCTGATCCCAAGGAGAAACATTGGCCCGGCTGCAAAGTGTTCGTTCTCAGAGCTGTCTGATCCAACTTCTCCTACCAGACAGAATGTTTCTCGTAATATTGGGCTTGCCTGCCTATCTACCGCACAATGAACAAATATCATTGACCATTTATGTATTATGTGAATAATATATACAATATTTTATATCTGATGGAGAACTTTTTTTCTATCAGAAAGAGAGTGGAGGTCAGTCTGTATACCAGGACCCTTGGTCTAGAGGTAAGAGTTCTATTCTGGGCCTAATGATCCATACTGCAGGCCACAGAGCGAGCAAGCGAGCGAGCTCCTGCAGGCGCCCTCTCTCAGCGGGTAGACAGAGTATGAGCACCATGTCATCCACTCACAGGGCCTCTCAGGGTGTCTCCTACATGTTTCTACCATGTAGCCTTTAAGAAGGTAGGACCCATGTAGCTAGAGCAGGTCAGCTCCTGCAGGAGGAGTGGACCTGTGTCATCTGGACACATCGCCATCCCACTCGGAGGACGTGCGCACCTCTTACCTACGCACTGTTAGGCCTGTTGGGAAGGTGTGGATGGTTTGGCACTTGAATTACCTCTGAATTAGACTTGTTATTGGATCTGTGGCTAAGGCCTAAACACATCCCCAAGCACATGCTTTGTGAACTTCTTTGTGAACTTTTGCTCAATCCCACCCACAGAGGATGCTGGGTGGTTTTCTACTAGTGTGGAATCAATCCTGGTTTCCCCAATCCCAAACCAGAGTGGTTTGCTCACCAGCTTCCTCAGGCTTACTGTCTCCACCAGTGCTGGGGATTTCTTTAGCCATCTTCTCAGTCCATGTCATTTAACTTACATCCCACACGATAGTCATGAGCTCCTGTTTATCACTGGCAGTTCACAATGCTTGCTGTTCCAGATGCTTTTCAGAGATTAGCTCATTCCACGTGCTCACAATCTCTACAAGACAGATATCATTAACATCTTTTTACAGATAAAGAGAGCTCACCATTGAAAGCCCTGCAGTTTCTGCAGGTCCCATAGCTTGTCAACGTCCTAAGGCACAGCTGTACAGCTGCACGCCAGATGCCAGGCTCCTCCACAGGCCTGGCACCAAAGGTGAGCATCTCAAAGGGCAGCATAAACATGGTCACACACTGTGCCAGGCCATCTGGATGCATGTTAGTGACGTGACAGGCCTTTCCAAAGAAGAAAGTCCTGGGCTCCTCACTTGATGCAGATCAGAGAATCTGTTCAAAATCCCTTCCATGCTTTGAAGTGAAGTCATGTTTGGGGAATATATTTTGCACAGCGTGAACCAAGCATCAGTGCGGGGCAGGTATTTGATGAGCACTCACCGAGAGGAAGGAGCGGATGTGAACACCTGTGTGTGAGGAGGCACGTGCATTCGGTGTGCCCAGCAGAGGCCTGAGCATTGGTGGCCTCAGAGACCCATGAACCTGTAGGTGAGGAGGATAAGTCACAGACAGGTAAGAGCTGTTGCCATGCTTAACAGCTATGAAACAACAATGGGGTTTCTGTTCATGAATCATGAAAACAACGTATCTTATTTAAAATCAAAACTTCTAACTGGAAGGACAGATCTCTTCCAAAGTGCATGTTTCCAGTTTTGTCACTGCCCTAGTTATGGCACAACTAACATAACTAAGCAGTAATGGGTTAGAATGGGGTGGGATGAGAGTGGCTGTCCCCAATCCCTGGGAAGCCAGCAGTCCTGTGCAGTGATGCCAGGGCCCACATCCTTGAGAGATGACGCTGAACTATAGAATTTGAAAAGGGAAATGGGTCACCCTCTCTTGGTAGAGATACAGCGGCAGATTCCACGGAACCATCTGCCTCACATGTCCAACAGATATAATGCAAATGTGTGTTTCAAAGTGCAGCACTGGGTTCACAGTGCTTTAGGGCCAGGCAGACACAATCTTCTAAGCAGGTTTGGTCCTTCCCAGCTTTCTCCTCCTGCCAGAACTGAAGGAGGACATTTTAATATAAATTCTTGCTTCCTGTAAGCTTCCAAAGCTCACATCTCTTTTTCTCTCTCTTACATCAGACAAAAAAAAAAAAAGGCGAAAAATCCCAGGGTAGCAGCCTTTGAGGATTAATTTCCCCCCTTTGGGCTCTTCTCTCCTCCTCTAAGGGTTAAGTATGTGGAGGGAAGAATTGCTAGACTTTGTGTCTGTGCTTGGTGGGAACTATTAAATTACTGCTGGATGTTTCTGATTATACCACACATCGGTGCCTGCGCGGTCCCGGGGCTGCACGGGCCCCTCCGGCCTGCCGGTGCCTGCACCGCCCCACAGCCCACACTCGCTCGTGGGGACTTCTCAGTGGCACCGAAACAGAGTGGGTTTTTTATTTTGAGAGCAAAGATGGGAGCGAGTGCTGGCAGAGGGGAAGGAAACAGGCAATAAAACCGAGAGCTGAGCGGCTTACTGGAGCCAGGATGCTGGGTTGGCTTAATTGCTCTGAAATGAAAAAGATTCGGGGGTTTTTGTGAAATCCCATAGGTACACTTGCCAAGCCTCAAATATTAGATTGAATTACAGCTTCTAATCCCTCCCCTCTCCCCTTGGCCATGTGTCTCTTTTCTTCTGGAGATTTGTCCCCAACTTGAGGGCCTGGGAGAAGAGAGGTTAACAGAATGGGGCCAGGCTCCCAGCAGGCACCCCAACACCTCCTTTCCCAGGCTGTGAGTCCATAAAACCCCACACTGAGGCGCTCTAAGGGGACCCTTGCCAGGGCCAGCCAACAGGCACCCAGCTGTGCCCAGAGCTCTGGAATCATTTAGAAGGAAGTGTTTCACCCACAGCCCAGAAGGCTGCTTCCAGGCCCCTGGGAGACTGCGAATGTGTTCAGTCATTGTTCTGGGGGCAGATCCATGGCTTCTATTGGAATCTTAAAGAAATCTTCCTCCCAAAAGTTAAGAAACACTGATAGAAAAAACAGCAGTATGATGATACAGTTAGGGACTCTCCTGGGGTGGGAGAATAATTTTTCAGGAATGATGAAAGGAAGAAGGGGGAGAGGAGATGGGGCCGCTGGAAGAGAGAAGGCGCCGAATGGGAGCGGGCGCTGGGATGGTTAAGTGCAGGAAGCATTCCTCCTCTGACCTCACTCAGTGGGAAGTGGCTCACTGAGGAACTGAGGGAAGGAAACCTGGCGAGGGAGGGTCGAGAGGATGCAGCAGGAGCAGCAGCCTGATGAATCATGCGACATGAAACCCTGGCTGCAGAGGGCCCAAGGGAGGGAGGCAAGTGATAGGGCGCAGGGAGGGAGATAAGGCCCAACTGCACAGGCGGGCAGAGTGTGCCAGGGAGCTGCCAGCTGCCGCTCAGCCACACTTGCTTCATGTCCTCTAGGCCAGTGACAGAGAAAAGGACGTTGATCCCTAGGGGTGGACTCTGAGGCCAGGGCCATGGCTGCTAGGTTTCTTTGCCTGCCTGGTGCAGACCATCGATAGGGTTTTAGCTTCTATTGGGCAGATCCCAGAGAGAGCTTGCATATTGGGTGATGGGATCTCTTAAATTAGCTTCTCAAAGCTTTCTTAGGGAAACAGACCCTGATGTCTGAGAAACTATTCTTTACTTGGGATTTGGACAATTCAATTAGCTCAGTTTTGAGGAAACGTGCAAGAAAAGTGATCAGAAGAGGCATGGTATGGGGCCAAGGAAACTTGGAAGGCCACCAAAGCCGGTGAGTAAGGACAGCAGCGAAAGCCCATCTACACAGGAGCTGATTGTCATTACTGGTGTGAACCGGAAGTGCTGCTTCTCGGGTCCCTAAGGTACCGAGCATGTGTAAGTGTGAGCTGAGTATGGAGACTTCTCTCCCGCACTGGTACCAATGCAGTGGCTTATCATGACTTCAGAGTAGACATTTGCTCCTACTTCTGGGTGAGGCCTCTGTGACACACGACTCAGACACACTGGTCACTGTTCCCAGTGGCTGTGATGACAGCCGTCCTGTGCTCTGTTTCTTCCTGAGTCTTCTAGTGCCTCTGCTATCCTGTTCTCTGTGTGGCCATCACTGCATGCCATGGATTTTTCCTAGTCAGCTTTGTATGATATTTTTTAGGGTAGTGCTGGGTGAAGGATGTCATGTTGGACCACAGGCAATGCTAGGAAGAATGAGGTCACCAACCAGGCTACACTGTCCCCCAAGGAATGGTGATGGTACAGGACCCCATCAGGAAGCCCCTCTGTGGCAGGCACAGAAGATGTGAGCCTGGTGGCACACACTGCCCAAGAGCTGACTGTGTGCAGGTGTCGGGTGGGGCTTGGCCTGCCGGCACACGGTCTGCACAGTGACAGCAGCAGCTGAGCTTCAGGGTGAGAAGCGACTGTGCAGAGAACCAGGTAATACCAGTGTGGCAAGGTGAGAACGAAGGGACTCAGATTTCCAGGTCCTTGGAGAGAGGAACTATCCTGTCTGCACGCCTTTGTTTCCACCCTGACATCGTGTGAGGCTGTGACATCTTATACGACTTTCCCTGGAAGGCGGGTGGACAACTGCTTTTCAAAACAATAGTGCTATGTTTTAGATAGAAAATGTACCCTTCTCCTCACAAAGTCTCCCATTCATAGGTGGAGCCTGGACAGAAGGGCTGGGTCACTGGGGGCGTGACCTAGAGGGGCCCAGGACTCCTCTCTTCTCTCTTGCTTTCTGGCTGCTCTGTGGTCAGCAGCTTTCAGCTTTCCTCAGCCATGCCATCCTGCCTGGAGCAAGCTAACCATGGACTGGACCCACTGGAACTCTGAGCCAAGATACCTCTCTCCTCCTTTAGGGTTTGCATGTTCTGTATTTTTGTCCCAACTATGGGAGAACAGTTAATACAAATGGCAGGGTTCTTAGGCCTTGGCTGGCCATGCTCTCATTCAGGGTCATTTGGTGGCTTAGGACCCACGATGGTCCTTTGACAGCTGGATGGAGGCATGGGCCAGGGAGGCAAGGCTTCTGCTGGGTAGGCTCCTTGGGGACCTTTCTCACCTATCTTCTGATTTAAACCCCGTGGAAACATCCTAGACGCTAATCATTACTTGAACTTTTTAAAACAAGGACACTGAAGCTCAGAGGGCCTACTTCATGCTCTCTGTTTTAACAAATAAGCCATTATATGTATAGTAAATCCTCATGGGCATTCTGATAGTCTCATCTCCTTTCCAGGAGATAGGTTGGGGAAGTTGCCCTTTCCCTTTGAGACTTGTGCTTTTCTACTCTTTTACGATATCTCCTCAAACCCCTGCTGTAAGACTGATTTAAAATTTAGTGAGAATGTTATCTTAAGTCTGGAATAAACCGTAGCAATAAGTAAGACAAAACACATGTTTTAGTTATAAGAAACCGGAACTCAAGGAGTTTAAGAAATTGACCAAGGTCTCCAAATTAAGTAATATAAAAATGAGCTCATGCATCAGATCCATAGATGCTAGTGGAAATTGGTTGACTGGGCAAGGTAGGATCCTTCCACCCTCTCAGTAAATTAAAAAAAAAAATAAGGAAAACACAAATTCAACAGAGTTCATATGTGCAGTCCTAAGATGAGATTTCACTGTTGTTCTCAAATCTCTTGGTTTAAATATTTTGATAAAGAAGTAATGCACACAGCTGTAGGTAGCAATACTTTTTAAAAAAATTTTTTTTTGGTTTCTAGAATCAAACTCAGGACTTTGAGCTTGCCAGGAAGGCGCTGTGCCACCGAGCTATATCCCTGGCCCTACTTTTTAGTTTTGAGTAACATATAATAATTGTGCATGTTGTTAGCATACAGTAGGATATCTTTATACATGCGCACAATACAAGGTGATTCAAATTTCAGATTTCTTATCATTTTCTTATGCTGGAGCCTCTGAGCTCCTCTCTTTTAAATCTTTAGAAAACATACAATAGGCTACCAGGAACTATAGTCTGCTTGCTCTACCAAGCAATGCTAGAACTCACTAGAATTTGTCACCTGTTATCCAGCCTCCCCTTCCTTCCTAGCCACTGGTTGTCATGTCTTACACTCCAGCTGACTGCTTTTTAAGCTTCCACATATGGGAGAGAACATTCAGCATTTATCTTTCTGTTTGTTTGATTTCACTTATTCTAAAAAGACTATTCATTTTGGTGAAAATGACAGAAAAATATTATCCCATTCATTCCATTCTTTACCTGTAAGCTTAGTAATGGGCTCTGACTTGCTTTTTTTTTTTTTTAATCTTGTTTATTGTGAATGACGACAACAGCAATGCTCATGGCTATTGGTGATTATGCCTTTCTAGAGAAGTGACATTGGGTTTTTCTCTTCCCCTCCATTTAATGCCCACTTTTCTTTCAAAATGCATTTCTTTCTATTGGCTAATGACAAATATTCCCAACAGGTGGCAAGCAAGGTTTCCTGATTAACTCTCAAAGGAGATGTGTGATGATGCTTTAATTTTGAAATTTCTTGTGTTCTTCATGAAGGTGTAGTGTGGAGCAGGGCAAGAAAGCTAGAGAGTAAATGCTCTGCCAGCCTTGCTGTGGTTTCCTGGGCATGGCAGATGGAAGCCAGGTTGCAAGAGGAGGATGCAAGTGCTAGCTGCGAGGGAAGAGAAGCAGAACACGTGGAAAAGACAAGTCATGATAATATCAGTGGAGAGCACATAACGGAAAGACAGCCTGCATGCCATCTTGGGGTTCCCCTCTACCCAAGATGAGGAATGAAATTTGTTTTGGAGATTAAAGGTCAAGCCTTACAGTCTCCATTGCAGAAGGAAGGTCATTAGCAGGAGGTCTGCACACAGGGAGGGACCGGAGTGCACAGGAATGCAGCTGGCCAGAACAGAAGTCGGAGGGTCCTTACGGAGCCCCAGCTCTAATTTTTGTCCACACTGTCAATTTTCACTTCCTGACACCAAATAAGGAGTAAAAGGAAGAACAATGACAAGAAAAAACTCTGACAACAATAGGATGTGAACGTGACAAATTTTAAATCATTATTGGTACAAAAAATTTCTTCTCATTGAACTAAGAGGAAGCAGCTGTATACATAATCCAATGTTCCATAATCGCAGTGGGTTAATTGGGAAAACTGACAATGATGGAAGCTGTTAATTTAAGCCTTTTGAGTTCAGCATACTAATCTAGCTTTACATTTTATACCTCGTGTTTAAACTTTTCTGCTGGGTGGTTAAGGGCAAGTTAAAGCAAGACCTGTATAACAAAACATGGAACTTTTATACCTCCCAAGGTCAGTGAAATCCCCTTAGGATTTACTTTGAAACCAAGTACAGTGCTTTGTAGAACTGTTGTCAGTGTCAGCTGTCTGGATGAGTCACATGGCTTGACCAGTTTGCTCTCTATAACTACTAGGAGGACAACAATATGCATTGTATCAAATACTGGAAATGTACTACTAACATGTTTTGAAACTACTAATGGTTTTGAAACCGTCACTTTGTAATTTCTTATTAAATGCAATAAAAAGATGAATAAATTAAATAAATAAATAAATAAAAACCTAATGGTTTAAACAAATAAGCAAACAAATAAACAAACAAACAAAAAAAGGATGCAATATGCAAAAAAGCCCAGAAATGGTAAGCTGTGGCTGTCAACCTGCTCAAGACTAAAATCCTGACTGATGGCTTCTTCCCGCTGTGAGAAGATCCAGAGCATCTCTAATGAGCTCCATGCTACAGAGCCAGGAGTTATACACAACCTGTTAAGATCATCACCAAACGGGAATGCTTTCTTATTGTACTGGCCCATACAGTAAGTCTTGTTTGCATCATGATTGTGTTAAGTGAAAAACATAATTGGGAGGGAAGAAAAAATCATTGGTGTCAAACATTATGCTTTTTCCTGTTTAGTTTGTGGGTGACAAATTTACAGCAGTGAAAAACTTTTTAAGTCTTTGTTGAAGTTGTTTGGAAGTTGTATGGTCTTCCAGCAATTCTCCCTTGTTTTTCTTTAAGTCAGAAAGGGTAAGAAGAGGGAACTTGTTCTGAAACCCATGACAATTGCAGTGGAGTGGCATTTTAAGGATGAATTTGGAGCTATTTGATTCTTACCAACTGTTCAAAGTGAAGTTGAAATAAATTACATCAAGTTCAAATCAATTAATTTCCTAAACTCTTTTGGAGTCTTGAGTGATTTTAGCAGTGGAATTTTGGCATTAATATCAACACAGGCAAAGAAAATGATTGAAAAAACAAACAGGCCCACCACATTATGGCTTGCCCTGGAGAAATCTCAAGAACAGGAGAATTATAAACCGTTCTTTTCTAAACAGCACTGGCTTGGAATATCTGAGGGGTTTCACTGTTTAATGCTCAGATCAGCTTCCTAGTAAAGACAACTGCCTTCCCAACAATACACTTAAGATGAAATATATTGCATAAAATATATAAGACAAAACATTTTTTCTTAGTTGTAAAAGTTTCGTGATCAAGTGCCTTATTTTACTTTTTAAAATTGTGTTTTGTTTTCCAACTTTATTTGCTTAATGCTACTGGTTTTGTTGGGTCTTGACCATAAATGTGCAATGCTTTTGGCTTCCTTGGAGATGAAATCGAAAACCTTTAGTTTCTCGACAGGAGGAAGAGGACAACCAGCACACGACTGGGTACTACTAGATCCTTGCCCAGCCTATAGCAGGGGGACGCAAGCCCCACTCTCTGTGGTCCCCTCCTTCCTTGTCTTCCTTCAAGCGTTAAAAGCATCAAAGGGCTCCCCCGGTAGCTGAACAATCAAGTCAGCAAATCTTGATCCTTGAATGTCCTAGAGAAGACTTTTGAGCAAATTTAGAACAGAAGAGACTGCAAACCCAAATGTGTCCAGAAGCAGCCCAGTGGGGTGAGGGCTTCCGGAGTACTTTCTAGCTGGTCTATCCGGTGTGTTGTCACAGACTGAAAACCAGAAACATTTCCTTTAAGACAGATCATCTTCTGATTGCTGAGCTGTTTTTATATTAAAACACTTCTATATTGGGGGAAAATCCTTTTTGAAACTTTTGTATTTTCTCTAATACTGCAAGCACATGGATAAGGTGTTAGAAATATAAATAGCACTGAAGCCACTTTTCTTATAAGACGTTTTACAAGAAGCTGGTGGTATAGTGCAGTTATAGAACACATTTTCACATGCTGAGGGCCCTGGGTTTGAGCCCTGGCATAGGGAATATTCAAACAAACACTTTAAAAAAGTGTGAGACACTCTGAATGCAACTGGTTTTCCTGCTACCTCCACTTCTGTCTTTCTCTTATTAAAAGGACTGTCACAATGGCCACATGGGTATGGTTCTGAAAAAAAAAAAAAAAAAAAAAAAAAACTTTTCCTCTTAAATTCCAGTAGTTTTTGAACCTCTGGAATTTCACAGGAAGTGTACGAGGTGTCAAATTTAGCTGACCCCAAGGTTTTCACTTGGATAGAAACAGAAGCCTGGAGGGGAAATGCCATGCTGTGTGCTGGGATGCTCCTCGCTGGTGAAGGGGACAATGAGTGGCTTTAAAGGGTCTTGTGGGAAGCTCTGCCATCCTCAGGGTAATGTTTAACCCTTCAGAGGCAGGTGTAGGGGGCGCTTTATGGAGATTTATTGTGCTATTGCATTTAATAGAAATGTTCTCAGTTTAAAAAGTGTGGGAGAAAACCTGAGGGTTTTTTTGGCAAACCTGATGCTTTAACGTATATTATCTTTTCCTTTCTCCATCTCCTCTAAAAAGCTATCAATTCACTGATTTAGTTCTTTCTTTCTTTTTTTTTTTTTTTTTGAGCTGGGGATTGAACTCAGGCTCTTATGCTTGTCAGGCAAGCGCTTATTCTACTGAGCTATCTCCC
>PVKN010038298.1:0-11087 GCA_004027915.1 Capromys pilorides
AGGAATACAGAAACCTGGGAAAAGAGATTTTTCAATGACACCTAGAAAGATTTGCCTTAGGAAACTGTGTCTGGAATATATTTAAGGCTAGAACAGAACTTTATTCACAGTCAAAATTGGATAAACTCAAAGGATATGAAGTAATAAATTCAGGGAAGTCTACTTTGTTGTTGAATAATTAATTAACCTTTGATCATTACCTTGAATTCAATTAACAAGTGATAAATTCAAGAGATTTAAAAAAACATTTCTAATAAGTTAGATGGATCATATTACCAAATTCTACACTATTGTGTAATACAAAACTGTTATGGTCTATGTCTAGTTGTCCCCCCAAAGCCTCATGCAATCACGGGGTGGGGATTTCTAGAGTTTGAGAAATGAGTCATGATCCACTGGGATTATGTGTTTTAGTACTGATGGGACTATGGGTCTGAGTACTGCTGGGATTGCTTGACTCTTGATCCACTGGGATTATGTGTTTTAATACTGATGGGATTATGGGTGTGGCCTAAGGCAGATAGGCTGAGGTAGAGAGCCTCAAAGTGATATAAAGAGAGACAGAGAGACAGACTCATGCTGTTGTTCTCTGTGCCCTGGTTGGTCTGTTTCCTCTTTTACCATTGTTGCTGTTCTGTCGCCATGAACTGGATGCTCTCTGCCCTGTTTCACTCAGCCTTGGGCCAGCCCAATATGGACTGAAACCTCCAGCATCTGTGAGCTAAATAAACCTTTCCTTTCTTCATTTTGGGTGTCAGATATTTGTCCGAGCAATTAATAAAAAGCAACTAAGACAGAATTTGGTACCAGAGAAGTGGAGTCGTTGCTGTGACTGGCCTGATCATGTGGATTACAAGCTTTTGGGAATGGTTTATGGGAAGAGATAGGAAAGGTTCAGAGATATCACCTACAAGTGAAGCCCTGGAAATGCTTTGGCTGGGATATTCTGATCAGAGCTCAGACCAGAAGACTGACAGAAGGCCTGACTGTAAAGACCAGATTGAGGAGGTTTCTGCTGAGAAGGACAGCACTGGTTTTTGGACTCCAGATGATTTGTGCTGTGGATTGGCTGAAAGTCTATGAGAAATTTGCTCATGCCCAGAAATTTTGCCTAAGACTGAGATTAAACATGGTGGACTGATTAACCTTTCAAGAGATATTTCAAAGCAGCAAACTACTGGGGCAGTGGCACTGTTGTTAGTGGCAGCTTTTAGCCAGATTTATGTTGAAAATCAAGAGCACAGAATCAAGAAGGATAATTTAAAATGTTGTGAGTTTGGCCAGGAAGGAAGCACCAGGAGAGCTGTGGACTGCAAAGATAGAGCTGAAAGGATCTCCATTGCTGGGAAGGAACCAGAGAATCAGAAGAATGGAATGAGCATATCACAAGAGGCAGCAGCTCTCCACCCTTTGCAACCTCAGAATTGCAAAGGAGAGAGATTTTGCCTTGAGAAGAAAGCCACAGAGACTCAAGTACCAAAATGGCAGCAGAGGCCAAACCAGGTTCCAAAATGGCACCAGCATGGAGAATTTGTTTCTTGGAATCAGGGTCAGAGTGCTCAGCGATCTAGGCCCTTGGCCCCTACAGCCAAGAGAGAAGGAAGCCTGGCTACTGCTCCGGCTGGCAGCAGCAGACCTTGGCATCATCCATGTGACACTGGTTTTAAGCGCATTCAGAACGCAAGAGTTGTTAGGTTAAGAAGGCTTCCACCTGGATTTCAGAAGAAGACCTGGGCGGCCAGCCAGTGTGCCCCTGAGAAGGCAGTGAGTGAAGCAGAGAGTGAGAAGTCTATTCAGTGGAAACCCCAGAAATTTGGAAAAGCCAGAAACGTGGATCATCTAAGGGAAATTGCAAAAAGGGAGCAAATCTGGCCTAAGAGAGAAGCCATGGAAACTACCTTCAAGAGTGCCGCAGGGGTGGAGCCATGTAAGGCCTTTGGAGCTCACAACTCAGTGCAGGCTGCTTCAGATGTTCCAGTTGGAACTATGGGATTTAATATTTGCCCTGCTGGATTTTGGACTTGTGTTAGTCCCAGTGTTTTGTATTATCCTGTTGTTTGCCACTTTTGGATTTGTAATGTTTTTCTTGTACCTTTGAATGTTGGATATGTTTAACTTTTTTATTGTGTAGGGACTCACAGTTGATAGTTTGCCTTGGATCTTGGAGAAGACTTGGGACTTGGACTTTTCAGCAGTGCTGAAACTGTTGGAACTTTGGCAACACTTGCAGATGGACTAAAATGTCTTTTGCACAAAGGGATGCATATGAGACTTTGGGGGTCCAGGGGTGGAATGTTATGGTTTATGTCTAGCTGTCCCCCCAAAGACTCATGCAATCATGGGGTGGGGACTTCTAGAGTTTGAGACTGGAGTCTTGATCCATTGGGATTATGTGTTTTAGTACTGATGGGACTATGGGTCTGAGTACTGCTGGGATTACTTGACTCTTGATCCACTGGGATTATGTATTTTAGTACTGATGGGATTATGGATGTGGCCTAAGGTAGATAGGCTGAGGCAGAGAACCTCAATGCAATATAAAGAGAGACAGAGAGACAGACTCCTGTTGTTGCTCTCTGAACCCTGGTTGGTCTGTTGCCTCTGTTATGATTGTTGCTGTTCCACCACCAGGAACTGGATGCTCTATGCCCTGTTCCACTAAGCCATGGGCCAGTCAGATATGGACTGAAACCTCCAGCAGCTGTGAGCTAAATAAACCTTTCCTTTCTTCATTTTGAGTGTCAGATATTTGTCCCAGCAATGAGTAAAAATCAACTAAGACAAAAACATATTGGAATATAGCAATGTTTCTAAAATTCTGAAAAACCCTGTTCTATTATATTTAAAATATATAAACAGACATTCTCAGGTATGCAAAAGCCAAAAATAATTATCACCTGCAGACATACAAGAAAAGAAATATTAATAAATATCATGAGCTAAAATTAACACCTGATAAGTATATATGTTCACAGAAAAGATGAAAAAGAAGAAGTCCTAGGTACAGGATAAATACATAAAACTATGCCAATGTATAAATCTTACTTAAACAAAGACAATAACTGTTGTGTGACTTATGAAGTGAAAGGCCACAATGACACTAAGTACTACAGAGAAAAACTTACAGTGTACTTCTGTTTGCTTTTTTTATCCACTTTCTAGCTTAATTTTTAATTTTTGGTTTTGAATTAAGTTTTTTTTTTGGTTTTTAAAGAGAATAAAAAATAGTACAAAAGCATTAGAAATGATACGGAATTTACTAAACAAAATGATAGGAATTCAACAATGGTATTACATTGCACATTTTTGTCTTCAAAGTAGTTATTCAGGGCTGGGCAGATAGCTCTCAGCAGACTAAAGCACCTGCTTAGGCAGAGCTCAGTGGCCAGGGTTCCATCCTCAGCACCCATGATGACCCCTCCCCCCACCCCCATGGCATGCTGAGATAGTAATTGAGACTGGGCGTTTTGGTGTGCACCTGTAATCCCAGAATTTGGAAGGCAGAAAACAGGAGAATCACAACAAATCCGATCTATGTAGTGAGACCATGTAGACACTCTATTAAATATATAAAATATGTAGTAGTTCAGATTACCAGATATAAGCATGCAAAATTGATCAAAAAGTAATGAAATAAAAAACTGAAAGATAGATCCCCATTTGCAACATGATAATACAGCATGGTGAGGGTGCAATGTGTTGGCATGGTCAGTGCTCGGTCTCCCCACTCCGCCCTGTTCCTTGAAGAGATCAGCTCAGCTCCCCTGCAGATCTGAGGATCAGGACCCTTCTGTGACATTGGTCCCTGGGCCCAGCTCCCCAGCATTGGGGACCACTGGGCATCCCTCTTCTAAACATCAAAACATTCTTTTTTGTTGTCGGGTTTTTTTTTTTTTTTTTGAAACAAACTTGTTTTTCTTTTTCTTTTTGTATAAGTGTAAAACAAAAGGCATTGATCAAAAGCAAAAGGAGATATATGTATATGAGAAAAATTAATTGTGTGATATCATTCCAGTACATTCTGTTGTATATTTTAGTCTCATTTCCTTTCTCTTCATTGTTGATAAGAGGATGCCAACTGTACAGTTTCCAGCTAGTTACCAATATTAGAGAAGAAATAAGAAGAGATACCAAAAGAAAACAAGAGAAAGAATATTTGTGAATTTCGGTTGTCAAAAAAGCAAAAAATGATAGCCTTGCTGACCTTATTTGTGAAGCATAATTGATTTTAGCACATGGAAATATTTCTTCACATTTTCTTTGTATTAAATTTGTTTTAAATTTAAATATGCTTTTTTGCAAAGAAATGAAAGATAAATTAAGTTTATTGGTATAGGGCCAGCCAGATAGCTCAGCAGACTAAGCAGCCTGCAGTGGCTGGGGTTCAATCCCTGGCTTGACATGCTGACCCAACTCATGGTGTACACTGAGACAGCGATCGAGACTGGACATGGTGGTGCACACCTGTAATCCCAGCTCTTGGGAGATTGGAAACAGGAGAATCACTACAAGTCCAATCTACATAGTGAGATCCTGTAGACCTTGCAGACCCTGTACCAAATGCATAAAAATTATCGGTATATTTTAAGTATATATGATGATCACATTTTTTCATTGGAGATTTGTATATGATATATCTTGATTCTTATTTTTTCTCATTGCTCTTCTGTCCCTTTAACCCTTCTTCTTATTCCTAAAATTTTGTTTCCATTTCTTCTTTTTTTCTGATTTTATTTTATTTTCCTTCTTCCTGTTCTTCTATCACATCTCTACTTTTCCTTCCCATTTGAACATTTTCTTCCTTTTGGCAATAGCTATTGTACAGTTTGGCCCTTATTTACACTTTTGGTTTGTTACACCAGAGAAGTTACACAATATTCACAAATTTGTGTAATTTATTTCACTTAAGAGTATATTCTCAAGTTGCATCCATTTAACAAAAATATCTGAAGTTTATCCTTCTTTATGGTTGAGTAGGACTTCATTGTGGGGAACAAAGAACACAATTTCTTTATTCCTTCTGCAGCTGATGATCATTTAGGCTGTTTCCAAGATTCAGCTTCTTCAGCTCATGACACTACAAAGATGAATGTGCACGTATCACTGTGTCATGTTGCGGTTCATTCTATTGCGAAGTACCAAGAAGAGGAAATAACTGGGTTAAATGGAACCTATAGTTGTTTGTTTATTTGTTTGTTTTTTTTTTTTAATCAGGTCCTCACTATGCAGTTTAGGCTAACCTTGAACTCACTTTTGTAAGTCAGGCTGGTCTTGAACTCACACCAATCCTCCCGCCTCAGTCTCCCAAGTGCTGGGATTGCAGGCATGTGCCACCATGCCCGGCTTTAGTTTTTGTTTTTAAGGATCTCCAGACTGATTTCCACAGTCTACACTCACACCAATTAAACATGTTAAGTTCTACAATTATAATTAGTAATTTGTCCATTCTCTTTATCTGTCAATTTTACTAGAGGAACTCTGTGAGTATCTTAGCCACTATCTGAGCCACACATTTGATCTGGCCCTTCCTCTTCCATTATGTTTCTTTCATGGAGCCCATCAACCAATCATAAACTAAATCCCCAGAAACCATGAACCAAATAAACCTCCACTCTCAAGTTGTAGGTGTCAGGTGTTTTGCTGATCAAAGGGCAATATGGCTAACACCAATCCACAGCCTTCAAGCAGTGCGATTATGTGGGAGCACTATCTGGTGTCTACCCTTGTACTCTGTCTACACCACAGAAGTGCTTTCCTTCAGTGCCCATTTTTTAGTCAAGAAATAGTTTGCTACTCTGTTGTACCTGACAAGAAGATGCTGAATACGTGCTGTGACACTTTTTGTTTTTTCCTCAGTGTGTCTGTTTTCAGGTTTCTGTATGCTGTGTCCTCATTTGCCATGGATGGTAAAGGGACATCCTTTTTAGTGCTCTTGGCTCTCTACTAGTGGCAGCCTGCTGCGTTTTGTTACTCTGTGTGGTCCTCTGTGTGAGCAGCTTGCTCTTCCCTAAAGGATTAGGGATTTAAAATTTTGTCTTACAGTTTTATAATGTCAGTATTAACCAGAAAATATAATCATTATTTATAAGGAAGTCAAGATGATATCATTCATGACAGAAGAGGTCCAGCCAAATTCATGCTTGCATTGGTAAATTCATTGCAACCATAAACATTATTCATGAAGAAAGTGTATCTATAATTTTTGTCTTTATAATTAAATAAATATTTTGATAAGTTAAAATGAAGTGACTCTTACGTAATGAAAAGAAGAAAGACTCAGGTGGGGTGAGTGTGTTGATAATTCCAACTGCTGGGAAGGTTGAGGCTGGAGAACAATAAATTTGAAACAGGCAAGTGAAGTAGTGAGATCATGTCTCAAAACAAATAAAACAGGAAGAACTGGGGACTCAGTTCAGTGGTACAAGGCCTATAGGTCTTGTCCTCTCCATTAATGCCCAGTAAACAAAAAGAAAAGTAGAAGGGCAAACGGAGCAGAAAATGAGATACAACCAACATGCTTCAGCCTAAAATATTCTGCCCATAACTTGTGTCCTGAGATCTATGCATGTTGCTCAATCTTTTCTTCACTCAATCGTTTCTTTTCCTGGATGAAAGAGAGAAATTTTAGCATCAGTTGAAAGCAGGGTGATGGAAAGTACAAAAAGAAAGAGAGGGTGCACTTTTCAAATATCAGCATTGTCTCTGATCTAGGTTTTTTGCATTTCAAATTGTTGCTGATATGTGATATGATTCTGTTAAATGTCTCCTCCAGTGCTTCTTTCTCATGATAATCTCCTATGCCTTCTTATTTTTTTTTAAAACTAAGAAACAAATCTGTTTCAACTGAGGAATTAATAGTGATGGAGTTGGCATGTTTGAAGAGCTGAATCCTACTTCTCTGCTCAAGTGTGCTCTTCTGGGGACTACATGCATTGGTTGATTGCAATCAAGCTTCAGAAGTTTGGGTGGCATTTCAAAGGTAACTCTGAAGAAATGGGCCTGCACAGCAGAATAGTTTGGATAAAATTCACTGGCTGAACTTTGTTTTTATTTTCACAAAATTTCCTCACATTTTTTAGTGGGGACTGTGTAGAATCCTGAACTCTTCTGCAGGTCAGCTTAGTTTTCTTTGTAGAAGGCATCCTGCTTCTTCATCAGCATATATATTCTTTCCAGTTACTGTACCTCCTCATTTTGCAATCTCACTCAAAGAACAGATCTGATAAACTCCTCCTTGGCAATGTCTCTATGTTCATTTCCTTCCTTGTACTGATTTCTATAGAGCACAGATTCTTACATATCTGTACCTTATTTGGACTCCCCGTCAATTCTTCATTCTTTCGCAAGGTGGACCACTTATTCCTATTCTTTGCAGAGTTCAGAATTCTCCATAGTCTCAAATGATCTCTGCTTCATGGTGCATAAATATTCCAGAGTAAAAGCTGCAATGGTATTTCCTTTGTACTCTATTCAAGGTCTAGAATAAAGATGAAGTTCATCTCTCATCGATCCTAATGATCTCCTATTTCACTCTCAGAATCTAAATTGACGCTCAGGAATGATGCACCTATAGCTTTGGGATAGTTTTTCTCAACATTACCGGACCTTGATGAGTTACCTCACCATCTGCTTGCTGCTGGGCGAATGAGGGGTTTTCTGACCCCATTTAAATGACAAAACCTCTTTTCCTTAAGTTCACGTGAAGTCTAGAATATGAAAAGTTTCCCTCATGCATCTTTAAACAGAGAAGTACCTCTGCCTTCACAAGCAAATACTTTCTGTTCTCCTCTGCTTGGAGTACATGTCATAAGTATTCAGTGAAGTCAGTGGAGAAGTCTGGGTAGATGCTTGCCGGCTCTCTTTGTGATGGTGCCTTTGGTACCTGTGCATGTTCAGCCTTTGATTTCACTAGGCTGTATTGCAACTTCAGCTTTCTGATGGACTGAATATATATATATATATATATATATATATATATATATATATATATATGCAAATTATATATATTTCATTGTTTCAGGTTTTCACTACATAGCTCTGACTCGGGGTGATCCTTCTGCTTTCAGCCTCTTCAGTGCTGAGACTACACACATGCTCCACATTACACCTGGACTCTGACCAGTTCGGTTCACCCTGGGGGCAGGGCTGGTGTGGCATGTGGTGCTGGGAATTGAACTGGGTCCCTGCACTTGCCTAAGGTTGCCTAAGCAGGTGGCTTAGTCTGCTGAGCTGTCTCACTGGCCCAAAGTTAGACTTTTTAAAGAGTATCTAACTTGTTCTTATGATGAGGAGTGACATTTGTTATGACTTTCCATGTTCTCAGTGAGAGACTCAATGTCCATAGTTTATGTAACTATTCTGCTTATTCTTCCAATCACAAAACGGTGTAGAAATTAAGGAGACTTATTCAGTACAATTAAGTATTTGTGGTAGAGTCATTTCTGCACATGCATTCTTTAAGACAGACAATGATAAGGAAGGAGTCTAAATGGGCAAAAAGAGAGCCTTATGTAATATACAAAACTATCAAACTTTTCATTACTTAGATTTCATTATTTTCTCATTTAGCAAACTCTTAATTAGAGTTGATAAAAATAATGTATTCTAAGAACTAAAATCTGGCAACTATCCAAATTTACAGTTATGTTTATTTTGAATTTTTTGTGTATTTGGTGTAGGGTCTCAGTACACAGCTCCAACTCCTGTTTCCAACCTCCCCAGCCCTGGGATTACAAGCGTGCACCACCATGCCTGGTCTTGGTGGCAGGCATGGTTGGATTGGGGACAGGGCTGGCGAGGCAATTGATACTGGGGATCAAACCCCAAATCCTGTGCTTGCCTAAGCAGCTGATGCACTATCTTGCTGGCCCAATTTGACATTTATAACTTGGAATATTTTCAAGTCTCTTTTTATAGTATGATCCAAGTTTTGGTTACATAGTGAGATTAAACCTTATGCTGTCCTTTGTGTAAAGTCTATTATAGAATTATTATAGAATTTTTATTGTATAGAGACTGCCTTTAAATTGGAAGGATAATCAAACAATGTATATTTACTTTTTAAAAACATCATTCAAAATATTTTTCACAAGCTTTAGCAAAGATGACTTCTAGAAAATATTGATCTTTGCTGCTTTTTATAGAAAAGAGCAATACATGAGAAACCATAAAAATTACAATTTGTCATTTTCTGAGCAGAATTTGTTGACATGAATTAAGTGTGATGGCCTTAAGGTTAAGAGATGACAAGTTTAAATAAAGTGAGAACAGCAGCCATTCTTTAAAATTCTTTTAGAGCTAAAGAATGCTCATTTGTAATGTTGGAAAGATGTATTTTCACCTTATATCTCCCTTTCACATTTTAATTTTGCTGGTACCCACTTAGAACTACCTTTATGTCACAGAGGACATATTCATTGGTTATGGACATGTCAGTACATATGAAGACTGATACAAACTACACTGAAAGTACATGCTTAATTATGTTGAAAATTATAAAATCTATTTCTGACACATGCACATGATTGTGTTTTTAAAGATTGTGTTTTTAAATTATTTCTAAATAATTCTTAAGGTATGTAATACAAATTATTAAGGCTACCTAGGAAATTTAATGTTTACGAAGTGCAAAGAAACTATTTTTGTACACTAAATGTTTTTGCTAGTGATCATCAGACCCTGAGTACTTTCTCAAGTAGATACAATTCTACTATTCCAGTCAGTCAGAGACTCTCTTGGCTTTACATAGGTTGACTTAGAGAGAAAGAATTCAGTTTATTTCTTCATTTACACTACAAGAACGTTAGGACTAAAGATCTGACTTCCGTTATCTCAGCCATTCATCCCAAAATGTCAATCACAGAGATGAACAGGAGGAAGGGCAGGAAGAGTTTTACTAAGCTCATTGCATAGGTAGGCCAGGAGAGCAGGCAGAAAGGCTCAAGATATGTCTTGTTCTATGAAACTCTGGGAAAGCAATCATTGCTGAGGGGGCAATGTGGTTGCAATCCTGAGACGGCAGTCACTCTTGTGTAAGGTTTTACCTCAGTACCCACTGTGGATCAATTTCTTTTGTTTGAGGACCAAACTTTTGAAGTGATCTGTGAAGTTCTCCCTTTCCTAGAATTAAAAGCAACTTCATATTCATGGCATTACCCTTAAATCTTTAGGCACAACACTATCTGGATTCGGACATTATAAGATGAAAAATTGGATGTCCCTGTCCAGCCAGAACTTAATTTTTGCTTTCTTGATGTCCTTAATCTTGGAGGAAGAAGAGTTAGACTATACAAATTTAGGGATAGTAGACTCTACACTACTACTCTTGAGATAGACATTTTTTTTTTTTTTAAATCTTTTTGAGATAGTGTCTCGCTATGCAGTTCAGGCTGGCCTTGAACTCACTTTTGTAGCCCAGACTGGCTCACAGTGATCCTCTGCCTCAGCCTCCCAAGTGCTGGGGTTACAGGCATGCACCACCATGCCCAGTGAGACAGACATTCTTTAAATGATTAACATGCTTACATACAGAGCTGAACAGGGAACTCACCCAAAGTTTTAAGACAATAGAGGAGACACACACAAAAATGAAGGCAGAGATGTCAGCCCTCAATATTATCCTGGTTTTACTTAGCCGCTGGACATCCACAGGTTCAATATCTAATGCCTTGGCATTAGAGAACCCTGCCTATATCTCATCTGATACTGTTATAAGGCACACAGCAGAGTAATAAAACTATGTTCATTATCAATATGAAGAATGTCATCTTAATGGAATCTCTTACTAAAAGCAGCAGTCAATATGAGAAGTAGAGGCCATCCTGAGAGCTCAGCAAACAAGAGCACCTGCTTACACAGAGCACAAAGCTGGGGTTTGATTCCTGACATGTGCCCTAGTCCCTGCAGAGTGTGCTGAGACAGTGATTGAACCTGGACATGGTAGTGTACTCCTGTAATCCCAGTATTTGGGAGGCAGGAAATAGGAGAATCACTAGAGCCTGATCTATGTAGTGAGATTGTGTAGACTCAACTGGGCCCTAAATATATATATATATATATATATATATATATATATATATATATATATA
>PVKN010038299.1:0-11088 GCA_004027915.1 Capromys pilorides
AATAAATAAATAAAATTTAAAAAAAAAAAAACTGGTAAACCAATAAGATCACAAGTACAGTCACATAAGTAATGTTGACCCAATGAGGATCAAATTGGGAAGCAAGCTGTCGCCGCCCTTCTCAGCTCAAAGCAGCTAGTACCCCCTGAAGTTAGGGGTACCTTTTCCCCTAATATTATAGACAGCTAAGCTAGTTAGAACTGCTGCAGACAGCCAGACAGGGCTGAGCCCTGGAAAAGCCAGAGCAGAAGACAGCTGTGGCTGGAGGCCTGGTCAGTGAGGGCCGAGCTTCCAGAAAAGAGGCGGACCAAACCACTGTGCTTCCCCAGAAGTGAACAACAGTGACAGGCATTCTAGACAGGCACCAATCATCCTCTTACTTTTTGCATGAAAGTACTAGAAAACTTTAAGATATGAGTGTGACTTACATTATATTTTTGCATAGCATTTGCCTGCATGAGTTCTGAACCCTGTGCAAGCACTCAGAATAAACATAAATTTCTAGATTAAAAAAAAATCTGTCAACTGCTCAGTATCTTCTCTTTGTCGTGGAATAAGAAGTAAAAAACACATTTCCTTTGCCAGTTTCTCATCATGGGAAGGGTAAATTTAAACTATTTATGTCTTTGGGCTGGAAAATCTACAATTCAGTGCTCCTGTTTTGTTTTCCCTTCGGTTTTCTTTTATTCCTTTATCCCATTTGAGTTCATGTAGTTATTTACTCAAAAAGTGAATTGTGATTTATGATAATTTTAATATCAATTTATGTATCCAAGGCTTACTGATCTCTTTTTTATTGTTTTTCCAGCAGGCTCTGGGAGTCATAACAGGTTGAAAACTGGGAAACTTGATAACTAGAACCAATAGCATTGGCTTATGATAATAGAGATCCAAAAGCCTTGAAATCACGCCTCACGCGTTTCTGGCCCCGTGGTACCTGAGCGGTAGCTCCGTACTTGCTCTGCCGCCACCACCATGGCATCGTGACGCAGCGAGGCGCACAGGCTGAGGATGCTTAGTCGTTGCATGCTGCTCCCCTCAGCAGCCCTGAAGCACCTCGTCCTCCTCTGCGGGGCTCGGGTCGCCGCGTAACCTTGGTGAGTACCTGGGTCCTGCAGCCTGCAGACTTCCCCGCCTGGAGCCTCGGGCACCAGATTGGTTTCCACACCCAGCCAGGCTCCCGCACCGCACCGAGGCGCAGGCCTCCCTGCTCTTCTGTCGCTGTCCCTGCAATACTTGGCGCTTCCCAAGTGCTCCTTTCCCACTTGTCACACGAGTACCTGAGACCCCTGGAGATGAAGCATTGGAAAGGCGCAGAGGCCTCGGCCGCTAATGCTGGGAAACGCCTGTGAAAGCCTAACATTCAGTGCTGCAGACGGTGACCGTGAGCGGTACGCGGCTTTTGAGATGAAGTTAAATGAGGCCTGTATGGTGGACCCTACTCCAGCCCAATGGAGTCGTTACTAAGAAACAAAAGGAAATTTGACACAGAGACACCAAGCTGGCCTGAGCAGACCCTGGGAGGAAGAGCAGGGAAACTGCCTCCGCAAGCCTAGAAGCAGCAGCTGAAGTTTCCCTAGAGCCTGCCAGTGCCTCGCCTCGGCCTTCAGCCTCTCTACCATGAGGAAACAGGCTCCAGTTATGTACACAGCCCACTCGGTGGTGTTTTACTATGCAGCCTTCGCAAACTACCGTGATGTCCCACCTGGATACCCACCAGCCTGCTTTCACATCTGTAAAGCCCACAGACAACTGACGCTGCTAACGTAGCCCGGGTGAGGTAAATTATGCCTTAGAAAGTTATGAAGCATTATACAAATATAGTCACGTCATCACTGTGAGAAGAGTTTCCCTCATGTGTGCTGAGCCAGAAATGGCTACTGAGGCTGTGACCCTCCCACTGTCATCAGGATCAGAGATAGCCAGCTTCTGGAAATCCCGAGACTCCCAAGTGGTTTGATCTGTTGGCTGGAGTTGTTTACAAATTTGGTTCACAAAGTTAAAGACAAAGAAAGGTAAACATTAATGACTAAGTCAGAGAAACAGGTGAGTTGCCATGTACCTGTAATCCCAGCACTGAGGAGGCTGAGGCAGGAGGATTGTGAGTTTGAGACCAGCCTGAGCTGCAAAGTGAGCTCACGGTGAGCCTGGACTGCATACGAGACCCTGTCTCAAAAAGATAAAGACAAAAAAGAATAAGAGAAAATGACTAAGAAAATAAGAGAATGAATAAATGAAAATGTGCTGTGTCCACTCCCATGTTCCCTGATTCTAGAAGTAACAGCAAGCACTGTAGCCTGCGAAGAGGAGCAGAGTCATCTCAACATTCACTCTTGCTAGGCGGTTAAAACTGAGGAAAGAAAAACTGAGGGCGCTGACGCTTGAGGCGAGTTGAGAGGAAACGGCGTAGGCAAAGAATTTAATTAGAGTCCTATCAGTGTATTGAGGACATAACTATAAAAATGAAAAGTATTTGTAAAAAATTGAGACAGAAATAATTGAAATGCATTTAAATTCAAGTTGAGGTGCTACCGAGGGCAACATAGTTAAATGGAATATAAAAGAATACCAGAGAAATGGAATGATTCTAAAAATATATGCAGCCTGTTAGGAAATACTAAAATATTTGTGTAAAGCAATGCAGACATTACAAAACCAACCATAAATATATAAAGTTAAACATTATATTCCAAATTAAAATGTCCTTTCAGCTCTCAGAAGTCTTTGAAATGAGCTCATTGGAGCTACAAGTCTGAAACAGGGAAGAATGAAAGAAAGTTAGATCTTCTAACAGATGACCTGGATTTTTAGAAGCTTCTAGTTTTCCTAGGACTGTGGTTCTCAGACTCCAGGTGCTCAGAACCACCACCTGGAAGGCTGCTACGCCTAAGTGGGTCACCCCTCACCCCGAAGTTTACGAGTTCTCATTGTAAGAGGTTCCAAGAAAGGCTGGTGCTGCCGGCCCCAGGCCAAACCGACAACCAAGGTCTGCGATGCAATTGTCCTGGAGCTCCAGTCTGCAGGCCTGAGCGCACCCATCCGCACGACGCACTCCAGGGACAGTCGGCCTTCTGTGGCTCCAGCAGGCACACACAGAGGTAGACCAGCAGCCAGCAGGCGGGACCTGCCTGCCACCTGCTCAGGGCTCAGGAGCGCCACCCGGGCAACCCATAAGGCTCCTGGTGCAGCCCAGAACCGCCTCTCTGAAGCTGGAAACACAGCCGCAGTGGGGAGGTCCAGATCAGGAGCAGGTGCAGAAAGCTTCAAGATGCCCAGAGGTCACCTCTGGCTATGAAACAACCCGTGATCCACACACAGATAGGAGCTGCTGATGGACCACGGCAGTGAGGCAAAGGGAAGCCATTACCCGTGGCTAACCCAAGAGGGTGGGACTTGGCCTGAGCTGGCAAGCATGCCCGGGACCCCTCGGGAGGAACACGGAGTCCTGACCCAAAAGTGAAAGATGCTTTTCCCGTCGGTGCTCTGGGGGCTGCTGGGAGCCACTGCTCCACCTGCTCTCGCTGCCTCTCTCCCGCTTTCAGAGGATGAACGTTCCCACGCCTTTTCCATGTGTCTTGGCCTAGCCTTTGTTCAGCACACCAAGATCGTGAAAAAGTCTCCAGCGACCTTCCATTCGATAATAGAACGAAAATATTGAGGAAAAAATGCATTTGTCCTAAGTACGCATGGACCGCTTTCTTGTCATTGTTCCCTAAGCAATGCGGGACATATGGCAACTGTCATAGCTCTTCCATTATACTAGGTATTCTGGGCAATTGAGAGATTATTTAAAGTCTATGGAAAATGCTTACAGGTGATAGGAAAACATGACACCATCTTATGGCATTGGCCTCAGCAGCAAGAGTTTTAGCTATGCAAGTGACATCAAGCCCTCGCCTGGGGACACCAAGGGTTGACTCTATCTGCATTTATCTCAAGACTCTACCACTAAGAAGGCAGGATGTAGGAGCTGCAGCACAAATTAAGGAGAGACAATTGACCTAGAAGACCACAGAAAGCTGACAGCCAAGGGCCCTTTGGGGACACAGAGTGTCAAACAGGAGCATGCAGGTGCTCAAGAACTCCAGGCATCAAGTATCTCTAAGAAAACAGTAGAGTGTCTTTTCATAAAGATAGCTGAGGCAAGTAGGGTAAGAAAGCAGGAAAAATTGCTCAATGTCTTTCGAAAAACAACCAAGTCCCACACCTCCCTCTGCACCCAGGATGTTTACTATCTGAAAAGATGAAAACATTGAGCCAGGCATGGTGGCACACGCCTGTAATCCCAGCATTTGGGAGGCTGAGGCAGGAGGGTCAACCTGAGTTCGAGACCAGCCTGGATTACAAAAGCGAGCTCAAGGCCAGTCTGAACTGCATAGGGAGACCCTGTGTCAAAAAGACAAAAAGAAAGAAGAAAGAAAGAAAGAAAGAAAGAAAGAAAGAAAGAAAGAAAGAAAGAAAGAAACGAACCAAGGAGTTGGTGTCAGATAGAAGCCAGGCAAAGCTTGCAAAGTTTCACTAAAAACACAGGACCCTAAAGGGAAGTCCACCCACTGCCCAACTCGCCTGATGCACACACATGCAGAGACGTGCTGATGGCCCTGCTGAACGCTGGTGCTGTTGAACGGACAACATCACGATGGTTAAAACAAGCTGCTGGCCAGGAGCGGCCCGCTCAGCATGAAGGCAAAGACCACGACAAACCGGTGGGGTGAAAGAGCCTAGGAAAAATAAAGCTCAAAGAGGCAAAAATCAAAATCATCAATGACTGTAGCTAAATTTTATAAAGGAAAACAAACATATTACTCATGGCAAAAGAATATGATGGTGTACTATTTTACTTTTTAAGAGGAGCACTTTGAGAACACAAACTACTAAGCCATGACTGCGGGCATGGATGATAAAGCTAAGACAATTTCCAGGAATACACAAAGGCAGAGTAAAGAAATGCAGTCCAGGGCTGGGGACGTGGCTTAGTGGCATGAGTGCATGCCCGGCAACCCAGGCTCCTGCGCTTGGTCATTGGGATCAAAAGCACAGTCCCCAGAATAGTGTAATTCAACTGAGGGAGGAATGACTTCTCCAGAAGGGACATTTGCCAGTCTCTACAGGCATTTTGCTGTCACAACTCAGGCAGAAGGTCTGAGACTGTCCTTTAGACCAAAGGCACTCTGGATACCCCCATAGTACCTTGGGAGCCCCCTACAATGAAGAATTATCAGGCCCAAAACACAAGGGACCAAATATTGGTGTCCAAATATCCAGGACACCAAGCCCATAAGATATCAGCCACCTATAGTAAATCTCTGCATCTTCTCAAATATATGCATACAAATTAGCTGGGCATGCTGGGATGTTTCTACAGTCCCAGCACTCCAGGAGGTTGAGGCAGGAGAATCACAAGTTCTTGGCTTTCCAGGTACAGTGGCACATGCTTGTGATCCCAGCACTCAGGAGCTGAAGAGGCAAGATGGGCACAAGTTTAGGGCCAGCCTAACCACCAAATAAGATCCTGTCTCATAAAAAAAAAAAAGTTTCAGCTGAATGATTTAATAAAATCTTTTCCCTCATACCGATGGTCCTCTTCAAAATTCTAAAAAAAAAATTGTTGTGTCCTGCTAAGGTTTTTATTTTACCTCAGTATATGCAATGGTCACATCAAAGGCTCCAAGTCCTGGTGTTCAGATGTCCCACAGCAGAAGCCAACAGGTCAAGGCAGTGGAATGCACCTTCACTGACAGTGACCACGCCACGGGTACGGCTGACAATATGGGCTTAAAGCCAGCTGCGCTGCTTGGCCATGGGAGTGACCCTAGCATGTAAACCTTGGTGACCTCAGTATCCTCCTGTGGGACACAAAGATTGAAATGCCTCCTCATAGGTTGATCTGAAAGTGAAAAGATATGGGAAACGCAGATCTAACACAGCGCCTGGCTGGGACAAGAGCTCTGCGGGTGGGCGGTGCCGTGACCTCCACGCGCTTCCCCTAGTGCAGCGAAGGGCGAGGGCAACACGGCTGCTCTTGGGTTCTTCCATGCCAGCAGAGTGGACAGAAAACACCAGCTCTTCATGGAGAACCTAGGCCACCATAGCTGCAGAGGGAGCAAGCGCGATAGCCACTGGAGGAGCCGAGAAGGCCGTGATGGTGATGGCTGGCGACAGCACTGAAGTGCAGCTAGGCGCGACCCCCCAGACCCTGATCGCCAAGAAAATAATGTAAATGGGCACCAGCGTCGCGCGCAGGGCTGGCTGAAACTGAGGCTCCTGGGAGCCAGACCCAGAGTGCGCCATCTGTAGGTGCCGCGGAGTGCAGAACTGACATCCTGCTAAGTTCTCAGACACCGCTGCAGTTGGTCCCGGAACCACAGCCTGAGAGCAACAGCCTGGAGAACAGAACAAAACAGATCTTTCTTTTGAAACGACATAGGCTTCTACAAAGCACCCTATCAAATGGCCCTATAAGATCAAAGTGGCCTCTAAATAAACACGGATTGTTCAATATTTTTACACAATTATCTTTATCAACTGGCAGAAATACAAGCCAATAGTCCCGGTGACTGAGAACTGAGTTTAATCTAGCTAACTTTATAAATTGCAATCCATAATATCCTTTCTTCTCTAAAAATTTAGAACCTCATTTTTGAAGAGCTTGCAAAACCCTCACCCATTTTATTAACACCAGTTGTTATGAAACATTATTATAAATCATGCTTCAGTTTCTGCAGAATGGTTCAATAAAGTGGGGATAATATAAGTTTGAGACAAATGCTTACTTTTATTGCCCAAGAGGATAAACAAAAACTAAATTACATTCCAGGAGTTCAACCTGAGCAGGAATTTTGAAGGCACTCAATATCAACCTAAGCTAATTAGCTGCAGCCGTCTGGGAGAAGAAATTGGGCATTTCTGCTTCTTTTTCAGGTTCTCTATAAGATGAATTCAAAAGTAAAGGATTTATTTTCATAATATAATGTGTTACAGCATTATTTTACTCCATCAAAACAAGGAAATTGGTGAAGTGCTTCAGTCTTGTTTGTTTGTTTGCTCACTTGCTTTCAGTATTTTTAATGTACTTAAGAGGCTTTCTATCACACTCATTTAACAACTATTTGTGAACAGCCACGGAGATAGCTCAGCGGTCTAAGTGCCTGCTAAGGCAAGTGCAAGGACCTGGGCTTGTCCCCCGCACCCCATGCCTCACAGGCCCCACCCCTGGGCGTGCTGAGCCAGCCAAGATAGAGACGGAAGGTAAACAGGAGCTGCGGAGGCAAGGCAAGCTGTCCTCAGGGCGCGGCGACTGCACTCACTGTGGGTGGGGCCGCCCTTCATCTTGGAATACTCTCTGCCTTTGCCTTCCTTCCTCGGGCTGCTCCTTCCTGCCTCCCTGGCTGGCCTCTGCTCTTCTCAGGACTCAGCCTGCTCGGCCTGGGCGTCTCCGAGGCCCCAGTTGAAGACTTAGCACCGGTTCCTCTCGGGCCTCACCCGTTCCCTGATGCTGCTCCTCGTGTCCTCCACAGCAGCGACCCCTCTCCAAGTGCCGTTCTCCTCAGTGGTAGCTCAGGCCTCAGAACTTTGCAGGTGATGGCCACCGTGGACCGCATAGCCCGTCCCTAAAATCCAACCCAGTGTTCTTTCCCTTCGTTACACACAGTTTGAGAGGTGACTTCTTTCTCCCTGGGTCTACAAAGCTTACTTGCTCAGTAGCTATTGAATTCTTGTATTTCTCTCTGCTTCCTCTGCCACCACCCTAGACAAAGGCACTGTCATCTTCAGTGCAGACTCCCACGATAGCCCTCTCTACTCACCCTTGGGCCCCGTACAATGTGTCCCCACATGCAACCAGCATACTCTTCACAAACAGGACCTGTGATAGAACATTTAAAATTCTCATCTCTCCTTATTGCTCTTGGGACAAGAGCAAATTCCTAAACCCGTCTGCATGACCCGTGGAGCCTGGGAACCCTTAACTCCTTCCCCCTATGGCCCTTGTCCCTGGTCCACAGGGTGGAGCCATGGCAGCACCCTACAAGCCTGTCAGCACCCCAGCGCCCCCTCCGCCACGGAGCTCTTGCTCCCACCCTGCTCCCCATTGACCCCTGCTCAGCTGTTGGCTGTTAGGCAAGAGCCCGCCTTGCCAGGGGATCCATTCCTGACTCCCAAGACTTGATCTCTGAGCCCTGAGCCCTTCTCCTTCATAGCACTTATCACAGGTGTGTTTCGCGTTTGCTGCGCAGAGTGGTTGAGTGACGACGCAGTCTCCATCTAGAAGGGAGGGCAGACTGTAATTGTGGTGTCACGTACTGTGTGCTCACAGCCGCACTGCCGCAAAGTTGGCACACACTCGTAGAATGCATCCTGAACACACAAGCGACAGAGGTCTGAACGACACGACTCGCTAATGAGCAACGTGGGCACGCAGGGAGGCCCCCACTCACACACACTCGGGCACACTCCGACATGTAAGGGTGACCCCGCTGCGCCTCTGGCCTCCTCTCTGCCTCCTCCTGCTCACTGCACGCTGGTGAGACCCCTTCGGTGGCTGGCTTGGGAGGACAGTCACCCACGATGCCCTCTTCCCTCACTGTCTGCTCTTAAGCCATCACTGGTCCACTTCCCGTTCCCCGGCAATCCCTATGCCAGAATGGCCCCCTAGGCCTCTTGTTCTGTTCTCTCAGGAATCACAGAGAGATGAGGCTCCCTCGGCACGGCGTCAAGGCCCTTTGGGATCTGCTAGTGCCCTGCTCGGCTCCCCTATCCACAAGGACTCCACACGCCTACTCACCTTTCAATTTTATGAAAACCCCAAGTCTCTTGCAACCAACCATTTAAAATAGATAAACTAAGGACAATAAGATTTCATCTCCAGTAAGTCATTTTTATAAGTCCACATGACTAAAAAGGGAAGGAAATGACTCAGAAACCCACAGAACAAAGCTTCACAACTGACCCCGAGGTACCACCCAAAGTGACAGCAGGAGAGGAGAGCGGCCCCCCACGCAGCCCAGACCTCACCTGCCGACTCCAGAGTCCCACGCCCTGGGGCTGCTCACCGTGCAAGGTCTCCTCACGAAGCTGTCATGGGGCCCTCAGTAATGCTAAGCAGCCCCCTGCTTCCTGCTGCAGACCAATGAGGCTTCCACGCAGGGCTCGAGAATCTTAAATCCACAGTGGGTAGAAGAGCCCCCGAGTTACTCTTCTGCCTGCTGCCACGTAGGATGATCGGAAGACGATCTGGCAGCTCACCGAGGGCTCCAGGAAATGTGCTCCAACGCAGACGCCTCACACCTCTGAGAACCTGGCTGCAGGGAAAAGGCAGGGGAAGGCGGGGACAGCATTTAGCCAGCACCCCTGGGGCACTCACACCGTCCTAAAAGATGGCATGAGGAAAGAGTGGAAGGCAGGAAGTAGAAGGAGGGACAGCCCTTCATTTGAGTGGCTCCCGTCCCAGGGCGCAGACAGCATCTCCACAAACAGCTCTGACGCTGAAGGAGAAGAAAGCTGAGAGGGCGGACGGGGGCCAGCGGGCGAGGCTGCGGGGCACAGCACGGGCCGATAACAAATGGGCCACTCCGGATCGCCAAAGAAAGGACCTTATTTTTCATGTTGCTTCTTGGAGGAAAATTTTATTTTCAGCCAGTTTGCTCCACGCACATGCTTGCTATATGCCCTACAGAGCAGCAACAGTCCAGCACCTCTTCCGACCCTGAGCTTTCAAAGCTACGGGCATCATCGCTAAGGAGCTACCCACGACCCACCATTGTGCGCGTCTTGTCAGTACCAGACCAGATACTTTTGAAAATGAAACCATGTCCCCCCAACTGCCACCAACTTTGGGGCAAACAATCCCCCACGCACGCTTCCGTGTTCTCCTGAATGTGACAGTGACAGATGTGGCGAGCAGACAGGCTGGAGGGGACGACATTCCTGCAGCAGTAAGGACTCCGCCCTGCAGTGATAGCCACGTCTGAGGACGGCGTGGTGGCGACGACGATGTCCCCAGGGAGCTCACGGTTGCACAGGACAGGGACACTTGAGCAACCCCGCACAGTGCCAGGCTGAAGCCCCTCAGTGTGCGGAGCGTGGGCCTCGGCAGTCTGCACAGGCCCAGCTCCCTTGAGCGTCACAGTGTCACCTTCCCCATGTGCAGGTGAGGAGGCTGTGGAAGTCAAACCCTGAAGTCTGTGGCCAGCGCAGTCCAGCCGAAAGCATCGTCCCAATCCCTCGTTCCTGCGCACATCTTCTGCCACCCAGTTCCTCATTGTCTCACATGAGCTTCCTCTGTTCCTGTTCCCTAATTCCCATAAACCTGTCCAAGGACAAGAAGAGGAAACCATGAGGGGCGGAGAGATAGCTCAGTAGAATAAGTGCCTGCCTGGCAAGTGCAAAGTCCTGAGTTCAATCCCTAGTGCCACCAAAAAAAAGAGGAGGAGGAGGAGGAAACCATGGGCTATGTGGTTGGGCAGTACGGCTACAACACAGCTATTTATATCTTTAACTTTTAACTCAGATACTGGATTAAGACACCCCTGGGGTGCCTGACTCAGTAGGGCCAGAAGCACACAGAGCGGAACCTTCAGGGGCAGCTTGGAACCTCCTCGGGGTGAGCGGAGGAGCGTCCGGGTAATAGCACCAAGGCCTCTCCTCCACAAGACTCGAGGGAGCCAGGGAGTCCCCATGCTCACCCTGGACCCCCAACCTAGGAGGGGAAGAGTCCCGGCCATAACTGGAATGAGCAGATTCTAAAGGTAGCTCAGCATCTACCTGGGCAAACTTACAGTTTAATTAAAGCCACTCCCTTTAGTGTAGGGTTTCCTACTCCCCAAAAACTTTTATCGGCATCCCATTCCATCCTTGCAATTCTACAAACTGGCCACAAACCCCAGGTAAGGAAGGTGAAGTTCCGAGGTATTTTTAAAGACCCTCTTGAAAATGTTGATGCTTGTGAGTATGCCTTTTCCACAAACATAATTCTACACAGCAGAATTCTTTCCACAGAATTTTGCCTTGAGTTGAAAAATACTGTCAGTTCCTACCACCATTCAGAGAAACTCTTTTTTAACTTTGTTTCAAGAAACAGAATGGCCAAGG
>PVKN010038300.1:0-11078 GCA_004027915.1 Capromys pilorides
AGTTATTGCTTAAACTTTTTGTCCAGTCTTTTATGCTTATATCTATTAATCTGAGCAACTACTTTGAAGAAGACAATATGCAATACAACAACCATTGTTGAATTCCTATCATCTTGTTTTTGGAAATTCTGTATCATTTCTAATTTTTAAATTATTTTTATGCTCTTTAAAATAAAACATGGGCTGAGGAGACAGCCCCATGGCACAAGTGCCTGCCTGGCAAGTGCAAGGTCATGAGTTCGAATTCTGGTCCCACTAAATAAATAAATAAATAAAAATAAAACATGGGGCCTGAGAGACAGCTCAGCGGTCTAAAGTGCTTGCTTAAGCAGAGCTCAGGGACTGCAGTTCGATCCCTGGCACCACATACCTCGTCAGCCCTGCCCCCATGGTGGGCTGAGCCATAAATAAATAAATAAATAAATAAATGAAACAAGTAAATAAAATGTAAAAATAATTCAAGATTGAGCTGGGTATGGTGGCACTCACCTGTATCCCAGCACTCTGGAGGCTGAAGCAGGAGGATTGCTGTGAATTCCAGGACAGTGTGGGCTACAAAGTGATTTTAAGGTCAGCCTGAATTGCATACCAAAGTTCCACCTCAAGAAGACCAAAAAAAAAAAAAGAAAGAAAAGAAAAGAAAAAGAAAATCAGATTGGATTGCTTAAATGATATGGGAGATCTGAAAATATAACTAAAGAATAAATATTTTGACTTGGTGCTACAATATGAGGGGGGAGTGCTGAAGGAATGCTTTCAAACTGGCTCAGGAATCAGAAACTGGTGGTGGAAATAGAACCATATGAGGTACAAAACTTGTGGAATTAAAGTTATCACTGAACAACATAGGAAGGGTTGCCAGTGGGGACAGGAGGGGAATCTTTTTTTTTGGTGGGGATCAAACTCAGGACCTCATGCTTGAACGGCAGTACAGGGGACATTTAGTGCAAAAGATATAGAGAACTTCAGAGCAGATGAGCTGAAAAGAAGACCTGCCACACAATAAGGTCATGCAATAAGGCTGCAATAAAAAAACGACATAACAAGTTTTGGTGGAAATGTGGAGAGTGCAAGGCCCTGAGTACAAAAAGACAGAAAATGTGGAAAACTTGGAGCCCTTTTACGCTGCTGATGGGGTGTGAAGAGCTACAGTTCTGTTAAAAACAGAGCTGTTGGCTTCTCAGACGATCACATAGGGAGTTAGTTACCTCAGGGCCAGCCACCCCACACTCAGGTATCTCTCTTCAAGAGAACCAAAAACCACATCCACACAGACATTTGTCCATAGATGTCCATAACTCTTAATAACCAAAGAGTGAGGGGCTGGGAAGATAGCTCCGTGGCACAAGTGCCTGCCTGGCAAGTGCAAGGTCATGAGTTTGAACTCCAGTCCCACAAAAAATAAAAAAGTGGAAACAACTCAGATGGCCCTAAATTGATGGAAAGCTAAACAAAATGCAATCCATCCACACAATAAGAATATTATTTAGCCCTAAAACGTAACGATGTTCAAACACAGTGAACCTTGGAAACTTTACACTCAGTGAGAAAAAACAGGCACACAAAGATCACATATTATATGACTGCATTTCTAGGAAATGCCCAGAATAGGCAAATCCAGAGACAAAAACTAGGTCATTGGTTGCCTAGGGCTGGAGTAGGGTGGTGACTAAACTGGAGACTGGAGACTGAACTTAATTTGGGTGTGGAATTTCTTTGGTGAGTGATGAAAATGTTTTGGAACTAGATAGTGGTGATGGTTTCACAGTGAACATATTAACAATCATTGAAGTACATAATTTAAAAGGATGAATTACATCTCAGTATAGCTGTTACATATTTCTTTAAGTGGGCCTCAAATGTCTTCATCATTACTGCTGAATATTTGAGCTATATAACTAAGCCTTTGGACATCAGAAAACCTAAATTCTCTAGAGAGAATTGACAAGAATTTCTGCACTACACTTAAATTACTTGTTTATGGGGGAGAAAAAAAGTACCTATATATAACACATTTTGTTATCCTGCATTCATTATCTTTACAGACACACAGCAACCATGTAATAATTTAATCTGTGCTCATTGGATCCATCCAAAACAATCAGTTTACTTTTCAAAGTATCTGTAGAATTTGCATGACTACTTAATATTTTGCCCTGAGATTAAATATTATTTTTATATTTACATCTGGGGTCATTCCAGAAAAAAATCTTTTGGGACAGGGCCTTATTTATGTTTGCAAGAAAACCAACAATTTTTCTGCCTTGTATGCTAGTGTTTACCCATTTTCAGATTATCTTCAACAGGTTACAGTATAGAATTTCATGATCCTTCATATTTTTAAAACCTTAAAAATGAAAGTCCAAGAAAGACTTTAATATATTTTATGATTTAATCATAACTCCTGATCTTATAAAATATTCATATTGATTTGTGCACAGAATCATTTGGCTTTGGCAGAAATAGAAGGAAGAAACAGTTCATTCTGGCAGCTTTCGAACTAAGAATAAAATAAGTCAATATAGTCACTTCTATTCCATAATTTTTTTTCTCTTCGTTGATCATTTTATGACCCAAGGTCACAACTATCACAAAATTTATTGTTGCTTGACAAGCAGTCCTTGTCAACTCCATATCTCAAGGTCTTTCAGTTCTTCAATTAAGCAACTGGATATGGAAACCACCTGGGTTCTCATATTTATTATGTCAATAAGGCCCATTATAATTACACGATGCTGTTGAAAAATGGCATGCCAGGGAACTGACAGATGTTTTAGGTCATGTCTTGTGCAACACCAACCTCCAATGAAGCGGTTTCAAAGGCTTTGCACCAGTGCTTAATGGGGAAAGCAACCTTAGTATGTCACATCTCTTCACTCATGTTTTTTCTAAGCTCTCAAATGAGCAAGATATCTTTATCATTCTTCTCATATCTATAAACCAGTGGAGAAAACTGATAATTTGGAGGAGACCGGTTCTTTGACATATAACTATAGAGAACAGATATGACTATATTACAAGTGATTTCACATAAATTCACTTTTATCATAGGGATATTGATATAGGTACAATAATTTTATGATAGAAAATATTAATATAGGTACATTGCACTTAGAACTTTTAATACCATTTCAATGTATTAATCCACTGGGCAAGACAGTAAATGTTAAAAGGAATGAGAGGTCAGAAATAATAGATTTAAGTTTAGCTCTACAGCTCACTACAGGTCGTTAACCTCTAAAAATGCTTATGCATTTAAATGGATACCTATGGAATTCTGCAGGGAATATGTGTCATAGTGTAGTGTGTAAGAGGAAGTCAGCCTCTCAGAAATATACAGTTTATCTTAGTATTAGTGTTCTTTGCTCTAAACTTTAAAATCATAGAATATTAAAGACTGAAAGCAGGCGTAATGAACATGCCTGTGATCCCAGCACTTGGGAGGCTGAGGCATGAGGATCATTGCAAGTTCAAGACCAGTCTAGGCTACAAAGTGAGCTCAAGGCCAGCTTGAACTGCATAGCAAGGCCCTGTTTCAAAAAGATTTTTTTTTAAAAAAAGATTGAATTATGTTTAGGATGATGAAAATCTTGGAAATAGGTAATAGTGATGGCTGTTTAATCTCAGAAATGTATATAATGACACTTAGATATATTGTAAAGATGGTTTGGGCTTTTAAAATTTTTTTTAGCTTTTTGGTTTTTATTTATTTATTTGGTACAGAGTCTTGCTATGCAGCTGGGACTCGTAGTGATCCTCCTGTATCAGTCTCCCCAACACTGGGATTATAGGGGTGCACCACCACACCCAGTTTCAGTGGGGTGCCAGGAACTGAACCTGGGTCCTTGTGCTTGCCAAGCAGATGCTTAGACTGCCCTGAGCTATCTCTTTGGCCTGTAAAGATGGTTAAAATGGTAAATTTTATATCTATTTTACCTAAATATTTTTTAAAAATTGAGATGCACTATTCCTATGAATTGCATTGGCTTGTCTTAACCTTTCTTAGTGGGAATGATTGTAGGAAAAAATAAGCTTTAAGGTTAAGGTTAAACCATTTAAGAGAAGTGAAAATTGCAGGGTTATTTTTCTTTTTTTCTTTCTTTCTTTCTTTCTGTTTATTTTTGAGACAGGGTCTCACCATGTAATGTAGGCTGTCCTTGAACTCAAATTCACAGCAATTCTCCTGCCTCAGCCTCCCAAGTGCTAGGATTACAGGTGTGTACCACCACACCCAGAAAAACTATAGATTTGCCTAGACTCATTTCTTATTCTCTCAACATTGTCAGAAATATTTGTTTAAGGGGCCTGCAAGATAGCTCAGTGGAGCAAAGCACCTGTTTAGGCAAGTTTAGTCAAGTTCAGAGATCCTGGTTTGATCCCCAGCACCACATGCTGTGCCAGCCCCACCCCCAAGGTGGGCTGAGCCAATGAGAGTCCACATGCCTGTAATCCCAGGGCTGGGGAGGCTGAAGTCAAGAAGACCACCATGAGTCTGCTCTGCATAGTGAGACCCTGTAACAACCAAATATATTAAATAAATCAATATTTATTTAATAAAGTTGATAGAGAATGTTTATGTTTATTGTATTTATTATTCTGCTATGTGCTTTAGGGCTTTAGAATATAGTCCTTAAAGACCTAAAAAGGGATATGGTAGCACAAGCCTCTCAGTACTTGGGAGGCAAGGGCAGAGTGAGTGAGAGTTCAAGACTAGCCTGGGCTACGTAGCATTTTTTTTTTTTTAACATAACAAATTTGAGTCTGGCCAAATAGCTCAGTGGATTAAAGCATCTGCACATAGGTGCAGGGGCCGGGAGTTCAATCCCCAGGACTGCTGTGCCGGCCCTGCCCTGGGGTTCCCTGGGACAGCAATTGAGACTGGGTGTGGTGGCACCGACCTGTAATCCCAGCTCTTGGGAGGCTGTAAAACAGGCGGATCACTACAAGTCCAATCTAATAGTGAGACCCTGAACACCCTGTAGACCAGACCCTTCCCTAAAATAAAAATTGAAGGCAGCTTAAGCTATTCAGTAAGACCCTGTGTCAAACTGCATTCCCTAAAAAAAGAAAAGAAAAAAATATACTAAAAAAACATAGTAAGCAAATTGATTCATTTTTTTTCTTTCTTTTCCTTCTGTTACTTTGCCTCTTTCTGTTTTTGAAAGTCTTGATACATAGATGAGGCTTACCTTGAACTCACAATCCTCCTGCCTCAGCCTCCTTTCCTGTAATAGAATTATGCATGTACACCACCATATCAGCTTTAGCAAATAGTTTCATTATGACCCTTTGAAAGACATATATAAGGAGGAGTTTAACCTGTCTGTAACCTGCATAGGTCCTATAAGAGACCTTGATCATTACTCACACAAGATTTGCTATTTTAGTAACACAGAAGGAACTGCGTGGGCATGGTGGTGCCTGCAATCACAGTACTTGGGAAGTTGAGATATGAGGATTGCTGCAAGTTCAAGACCAGCCTGGCGGCTACACAAGTGAGCACAAGACCAGCCTGAGCTGCACAGAGAGAGTTTGTTTCAAATAATAAAAATAAAAAAATAAAGCAACACAATAAACGAAGACAAAACATACATTTTAGGACAGTGGGCACTGAAACTATCTTTTTTTGGTTGTTGTTTTTAGTTTTGATTTATTTTTAGTACAGGGTATCACTACACAGATTGGACTCATAGTGATCCTCCTGTTTTCAGTCTCCTAAGCACTGAGATTATAGACATACACCCCCCACACCCAGTCTCAGTGGCAGGCTCAGTGAACCCTGGGGGTGGGACCAGCATGAGATCAAACCCCAGTCCCTGCACCTTCCTAAGCCCACACCTTAGTCCACTGAGCTGTCTGGCCAGCCCCTGAAACTATTTGGGATGATGCTGTGCTGATGGATACCTATAATTATACATTTGACCAGCCCCACAGATGTGCAGCTCCAAGCGTAAAGTCTGATGTGATTGTGGACTTGGGATGCCAGTGGTGCAGGTTGCTATAGGCTCAACAAGGGTAAAAAAAATGCACCACCCTGCAGAATGTGTGCAATGTGGAAGCTTTACATATTCGAGGACGGGGAGGATGTGGTGTATAGGAAAGTTCTGTACTTTCTGCTTAATTTTGCTGGACAGTTCTAAAAACTAAAGCCTATGGGGTGAAAGAAAAACTAAATATGCAGATGCCATAGACCTGGCAGTTATACTCCTGATAATTTCTCCCCCAAAAATAAAAACTTATGTTCACACAAAAGCCTAAGAAAAAACAAAAACCCTATAAAGATGATAGTGCTGTTAATATTTTTACCAGGCTGGATGGGCCTGATGGCACACAGCTGTAATCCAAGCACTTGAGAGGCTAAGGCAGGAGGACCACCTTGAGTTTGAGGTCGTCCTGAACTCTCCAGTAAGTTCAAGACCAGCCTGAACTACATGGCAAGAACTTGTCTCAAAAAATTAAAAAATTATCAAGATATTACTGCCAATATTGCTGTTTCCCCTTGAGAAAGTTATGTAAATTAATTAGAGCTTTTTTCATTGCAAATGACAGAAAACACAACTGGCTTTAAAGAAAGAGATGATGTGGTAGAGGATCTTATTGCTTTTAATACGTAGTGATCTCGGGTGAAACGGGCTCAGAGAGCCATCAAGGGTTAGCTTCTCTGTATGTGCACCTGAGCACTGCCAGCACTCTACCTCTCCCACCTCCCAAACTCCCCCCCCCCCAAAGAGTAAATGCAAGTTTCAGAGCTGTCAGTGGCTGGAAGTGGGTCCCTGACACTTCTTTAGTCAATCCCTGTGTCTGGGGAGTGCAAAATTTTGTTCATCTTGGGCCTACTGCAAACACCCAACCCTGGATCTGGGATGGGGTCTCTCCTCCCAAGTGTGGGTTTCCCTTCTAGCAAGACAGCCAAGGGTCATTAACAGGTGAAAACAAGCCAAGTCTGCTGCACTAGACACAACAGTTGGAATTAGAACAGATAACTTCAAGATTTTCTGGCAGGAAACAGGAAGCCAGAGGAGGAGGGAGGACTTTGCAGTCAGAACATTACTTAGCATAGGTTCAGCTGCACATGCAATTTTTAGGACTCAGTCCAAAGTGAAAATGCAGAGCCTCTTATTAAAACAAGTCTCTTTGCACTGAGCTACATCTCTAGACCTTTTTGTATTTTTAAATTCTAAGAGTAAGTTGCTAAATTGCTCAGGCTGGGCTTGAACTTGCAATCCTCCTATCTTAGCCCCACAGAGTTCTAAGATTACAAGTGTGCATCACCCATGCTAGGCAAACACTTCACCTGGGCTGTATCCCCAGCTACTCTTATTATTAGAATCGTAATTCACGGGCCAGGGAGATAGCTCAGTGGCATAAGTACCTGCCTAGCAAATGCAAGGTCCAGAAGAAGAAAAAGAAGGAGAAGGAGGAAGAGGTGGAAGAAAGGGAGGAAAAGAAGGAAGAGGAAGAAAAGGAGAAGGAAAGGAAGAAGAAAGAGACAGAGAGAAGAATTGTAGTTCATATGGTCTATAGTTGTATTTGAATAGTTTCAACAGAAATCACATGGCTCTTAAGCGTAAAATGTTTATGATCTTAGCTCCTTAGAGAAAAAGTTGCTTGACCCCTATTCTAGATATGATGTAGACAAAAAAATCTTCCTAAAGTCTCAGATGTACTGTACATGAGCAAAACAGTCAGTATGAGATGGAAATGCTTATGTTCACGAGTGTTAAAGCACTGGTATGTCAGAGAAAGTAAAAATTAGCCATCAAAAATATATATTGGAATAACATAATATATATATTGGAAAAAAAAAATATATATATATTGGCCAACACTTGGGAGGCTGAGGCAGGAGGATTGGTGTGAGTTCAAGATCAGCCTGTACTACAAAAGTGAGCTCAAGGCCAGCCTGAACTGCATAGTGAGACCCTGTCTCAAAAAGACAAAAAATTAAATAAACAACTATATATATATATATTGGCTAGGGGCTGGGGAGAAAGCTCCGTGGCACAAGTGCCTGCCTGGCAAGAGCAAGATCATGAGTTTGAACCCCGGTCCCGCCAAATATAGGCTGAGCACAAGTTGCACACACTTATTATCTCACTACTCAGAGGCTGAGGCAAGAGGATCATAAATTTGAGACCACTTTAGTGAGATCCTGTCTCAAAATTTAAGAGTTGTGGATATAGCACAGTGACAGAGTGCTTGTCTAGCATGCTTGAGACCCCAAGTTCAATCTCTAATGTATACACACACACACACACACACACACACACACACACACAAACTTATCACCAATAGCAATTATATTTTAAAAACTTAGAAGAAATGATTTGATATTCTCATCACAAATAAATGAGAAAGTTTTGCAGCCATACACATGTTTAGTCCTCTTTAAGCATTATACAATGCATACATGACACATATATTTATCAAACTATTATACAGTATCCCATAACTATGCCCAAAAAGTACAATTTGCCCTATTTCAGAGTCTTTTCCTGAAAACACTTTTATGCTCTGACCACGTGTAGTAGTTGATACACTGTGTGAACTTGAGGAAGCTTGGCTAGATGGGCTGGGCTGGTTCCCTGGGCTGTGGAATCAGCCCAGCCCAGCCCTACCCTGGCTGCTTCCTGCCTGACGCAGCCCTGCCTGGCTTCCTTGGAGAAGTCCTAGTCTTTGGAGGAGCTTGATCTTCGCGGCCAGCTCTGGAGCCAGCAGAGTATGAACTGAAACTTCCACAAACTGTGAGCTAAATAAACTTTTCCTTCCTTCTTTTTGAGTGTCAGATATTTGTCCCAGCAACAAGTAAAAAATAACTAAGACACCATGGATATCAATAATTTTTCTCTAGAAACTGTCTGATAGTCAACATGGCTGAGGTGCATCTCTTACATACAGTGGAAAATCACTACATTTGAGAGGCCTGAGTGGCTTGTGAGATAGAAGAATACAGTGGTGCCTCAGTTTGTGAGCTCAACTCTGCACAATTCTGGTCACAAACTGAACTGGATAAGAACAGAATCAAATTTCCCCATTAGGTCAACAGTGGGCCTAACCATTGAATTTTATTTGGTTTCTGTCCAAAATCATGGAAAGAATCAAGTCCATGCACTGAGTTACCCGAAATGCCCTGTATTCCAGAAAGAAACCTTTGGCTGTTAGATGCTAGAGGCTTTGTTCTTTTTCTTTTGTAAAACTAAAGCTCTGTGGAACTAAGCAAAACAGTTATATGCTTCTGTCAAAAAGCCTGGTTCTGTGGTCATTTGACAAGCACAATGGGCATACTCTTTAAAAATTTTGAGAGCATTATGCATTTTTAAAATCTATGAAGTGCCAATAAGATTTAAAGAAATTATTCCACTTCAAAAGTTAACAACACCTGGAGTCCTCCATGCCTGATTTATCTGTATATGTGACCTCAGGTTCTAGCCACAATAAGTAACAGTACCATAGAAATTCTCAACAACTGCCCTGCACTGAGTGATGCTCACAAGCTCATCATTTCCAGCCTGTGACTCAGTACCCATAGGTCTCACTTGGGGCCGTGATTGGCCTTTTCCCTCCTCTTCTGAGATGTGAGGTTTAATCTGTACTGGTTGCATTTCTCCACACACCTTCAGGACAACATCATCTTTCATTAAAAACCTGGCTCTGCATGTATGTTGCTACGCACAGCTGGATTTTCCACTTGGCAGTTGAAAACCTTGTAGTTTACACTCCACATTCCCTGTTCTGGTGCTTCTGTAGAGCAGTTCTCTGGATCCTAACGTCGTGGAGCCTTGGAACCCTCAAAATAAGATATAGGGCTTGATGCCGGGAGAGGGAGAAGGAAACACACTAGCTGTGCACTTCTGTGTGACTAGCTGTCATAACACCTAGCAGCTTGGAGCCGCTGTGGTTATCATCCCACAGCTTTGGTGGGTCCAGGGGCCTGGACAATGCTCGTATCTCTACTACAGGGATTGTGGTCAAGTTGCATCCAGCATGGGGTCCAGGGCTGAGGTCTCAAGTGAAAGTTTGAGTTGGTGTTCGTTGGCGTAATTCCATTTCTTTAGGGTTATTGAACAGAGGGCCCTGACTCTTTACTATGGAACATCACCATCATGGTCGCTGTTTCTTCAAAGCTCTAAAGATCAGAAGGAAGAGGAAGACAAGTCTCAATCTCTGGTGGCTGAATCATGGAAGGAATGACCCTCTGGTTTTGCTGCATCTATTTATTAGTCAGAAGCAAATCCCTGGTGCCACACACTCAAGGTGGCAGATTGCACAAAACAGGTACACCAGGGGTTAAGGATCCCCCAGAGCCACCCCAGAGGCTGCTTACCATGGAAGGATAGAGATTTATTTGCTTGATTATGCTTAGAAGTTTTCTGGTCGAACATGGAATATTTCATTTAAAAAAAATTATAAGTTGTGGGCAACCCATTTGGGATCTCATGCTTCTCAGGAGTCACTCCAATTTCCATTCCTTTTGCCCTTAAATTTTCCTACTCTTTATTTTTGACCAGGAATCAGATTCAGGGACTTGCACTTGCCAGGCAGCCACTGTGCTGCTGAGGTACATCCCTGGCCCAAGTATTCCTACTCTCAACCTCTTTATACACACACACACACATATATTATGGCTGGCTCAGCCTGTTCTGGGGGGTGGGGTTGGTGCAGCATGAGGTGCTGGGGATCGAATTGTGGTCCCTGCAGTTGCCTAAGTGTGCCTAAACGGGCGCTTTAGATCGCTGAGCCATCTCACTGGCCCTCTCAACCTCTTTTGTTCCTTGGAATTCATTTTTCAACTTAGGGGAACATGAATTCAGCATATTAGATATCTAACAAGTTGGAAGTTACATTTATTTCTGCTAAATCTTTTGAAGGTCCCATATCATTTGGAGGCCCCAAAAGACAATTGGAGGGCCGGCGAGATGGTTCAGCGGTCTAAAGCGCCTGCTTAGGAGGGCTCAGGCGACTGCGGGGACTGCAGTTTGATCCCCAGCACCACATGCTGCGCCAGCGCCACCACCAGGGCAGGCTGAGCCAGCCACAAAATGAATAAAGAAACAAACAAACACAACAAGCAAACAAAT
>PVKN010038301.1:0-11087 GCA_004027915.1 Capromys pilorides
CTAGATAATGTCAGCAAGCACTGAGCAAGAAAGGTGATTAGATTTTAACCCACTTCACAGAGCACTGAGCCAAACTTAACCAGATTCCAGAGCATGACGTTCATGCCTGGACGCTGCTTCACATTCCTCACAGGCTAAAACAATAATTGCTCGTGAGGACAAAGTTGGAGGACGTGAGAGAGGGAAGACAGCAGCGAGCTCTCGACACACCTAAGGACTGCAGACAAAGCACCCGGGTTACCTCAGGCAGAAGAAGTGCAGGCTTTAGCAGTCCATGCTCCGCAGACCCCAGGAAGCAACGGCCACTGCAGCAGCATCCACCCGATTCTCACAGCCTTTGACTGTGCGGCTCCGCCACAGACTCTGCCTCTGGCTGACGTCAAAGTCCCTGTCACATGGCCAGATAAAAGCCAAGAGAGCATTGGTTGTCGTAGCAACCACAGACCAGCTCTGAAATTATTTCAATAGGTCATCTGTCACTGTGGTTATGTGAGCTGTGTGTGCTGTGTGTGTGTGTGTGTGTGTGTGTGTGTGTGTGTGTGTGGTGTCTGTGTGTACACAGAGCACAACCATCACAGACAGCCCCTGACAACGACAGCCCCCAAAGTTGTGACTCAGATATGCCTCCAACTTTCCTCCTCAAGGCTTCTGTATCTTTCTTTGCAGTTACTTGTAGAAAAATAATTGCTACTCTGAAGGTCCTGCTGTTCTCACACTCGCCAGCATGAAGCCTCGCTCTCCCCTCCTCTCCTTTTCTCTCTTCTCCCTTCCCCTCCCCTCCCCTCCCTCTCTTTCCTTCTGCCATCCAGCACCAAAAAGAAAAAAAAAATTCTGCAGGTAGTTATTTTAGCAAATTAATTATAGAAAAGCAGAAGCCCAGGGGAAGTTGAGAGAAAGAATATTTTAAAACTATGTAAGCACCCCCAGCAATATACTGAGAATGCAAGAGATGGAACAAAACAGTCAAATGGCCCTGATACCTAGTGGGCTGTGGAAGCAAACACAATAATTCAGGACTTGTGTATTGTAGGATATCTTTGCAAAAGTGATGACCAAAAGAGTTCTGGACAGTGCTCCTGTAAAGTAACCCCGAGATGAAGCCAAAAACCTTCCCTCTCTGATGCACAGACTTTGCCAGGGTTCATGTCCCATGAATGCCAGGTCCCACAAAAGCCTGGGGCAGCAGACCGTGAGGAAGTCCCACCGGGACTCTGCCTTTCGCCTCACTCCTGCAGGACTGCTGCGGCTTCCCTCTAACTCTACACGCATCCTGTGACCTAGTTATTTCTTATTAATTAATAGAAAGCCAATTAAACAAAATTAACGAACCCCACAGGAAGGTGCTCTGCAAACAGACATTTACGAAACGTATACTGACTCAGGTGAAAGAGACAAAGAGCAGGGGAGAGGAGCATACCGCAGCCCCCGGACCTTAATTGCCAGGGTAGCCAGGGCTGCGATTCTGGTTTCCCATCCACATATTTCCTCAAAGAGGAGCAGTGAGGCACCACAAAATACAAACTCACCTAAGCCAACCAGGCAGGGCATGTTTGTGTCTCTGAAAGAATGGAATTTCTTCATTTGAGCCAGAAATTGTGTCTTTAATGAAAACAATTATCAAACCGCTAAGCCATAGAATTTTCCTATTGTCTCTCTCCTCATCTTCCTCCACCTCTATCCAAGTCCCAATTAAGGGAAAGATAGATTTTTATTTGAAAATTTATTTTCCTGGAGCCATTAGCTGTAGCATTGTGAAAGTAAAATTAAACTAAGGAATTCTCCCTCTTCACTTTCAGATTAATGACTGTGGAGAAGTTTGCTTTTTCCACTGAGGACAACTAATTGAATGCAATGTCAAGCTGTCAGGAGCCCTCATAAGGTGCAGATTCCAGTAACAGCCACAAATCACAAATTTACAGCTGGTTCCATTTCTAGTGCTGGGTTTCTTTTCAAAAGCTCACCTCAGAGTAACAATGGGGAGGGAAGCATAGACTTGCAGGGTCGAGCTTTTCCGAGCTGCCTGATTTATCACCTCAGTGACTGAGTACCTGACTGCCCTACCCAGGGTGCAAATGCCCACACAGGTTTAGGGGCAGAGACTAAGACTGCAGTGCCACATCCAGCCAATAGGTGATGTCCTCAAACGAGAAGTTCCTAGGCTAAAAATGCCTAAAATTCAAGGTTTCAAACTGACTCATTTGAAGATTGGCAAAAACAAACACATTTTCCTCTGAACTGGCTCTTTTTGATAAGATATACTTTATTATACATTAAACCAATCACTGAACTGACTTCCCAGTGTTTCTACAGCACACATCCACCCTACCATTACTAATTTCCCAGGGCAACTACTTAGGGTTAGAGATTTCTCATACAATAAGGAAGTTGCTGGTCTTCTGAAGAGCTAAAGCCATGCTGTCAATCTCTTTGGAGCTCAGATTGCTAATGACTTGGCTAATTAATCCAAGAGTAGCTGAAAATATCACAAGATATATATATATGGGTGTCTCTCTAGGCTTAGCCCACCACAGAGAAGAGACGCTGCGTCATTTTACTGTCTAAATATCAGGTCATATTTTGAAGGTTAAAATGATTCATCAAATTCAAAAATATCTATTAAAAAAAAGTTCCCTGCCATGTTTTCCCTTGCTACCTACTATTAGTCTCACCACTTTGCCAGAAATAAGTAGAGAAGCAGCGGCCTGACCCAGGTTCCCATCCCTGAATTAACAGGTGGTTTGGGCCATGAGTAGACAATTCTAGTCAGCCTTGCTTAGCAGTCTTAAATGGAGAAGCTGCTCTCTCCTCTGCTTTACATTAACGAAGAGGCCATGGACTCAGCATTTGGGGTTACATGGTGTAAAATCCATCTCTTTATGGTGGGTCCCTGGGCAAGTTATTTAAGTGCTCAGCTCGAGCTGCCAGGTTTAAACCTTACAGTTTTTGTGAGAACTACAAAGTTAATGTCTTATAAGATTCTGACTCCCGGCCACAAGGTATGTGGCCCAATGCATGTGTCATTTCCTATTTATCTGTCCGACCCTGATGGATCTACGCAGACCTGGAGTATTATTCACTCCTACAGCCCTGTGGTTAGCAAGACCCAGATGTGCATGTACACTAGTGGTGAATGATTCAACTACTGGGAAATAAATTCTGAGCAGCGGGAAGAAATGAGTCCTTTTAGTTTCTGTTAACAGAAAAAAGAGGGGTTCTCCTCACTCTATTTCCAAGCTCCCAAAGGGCAAAGAAAAAACAAAATAAAACATACTGAGTTATTACAAAATTGTGTAGCAATGGACAGCTCCAAGAAAATTTCTCAAGAAAATCAAACTTCTCCTTAGTAAGTCATAAATATATATGATGCATAAATTTTATGCTGATATATTTCATGATTATAGCTGTTGATCTTGTTTTTTTTTTGGAGGGGGTACTGGGAATCAAACTCAGGACCTTGTGCTTGACAGGCAGACACTGTGCCACTGAGCTATATTGTCAACCCTAGCTGGATCTTGGATAATCATTAATTGAGTACTTACCACACATGGAACACTGTTCCAAGTGATGTATACATTTAGATCAGTCACTATTACAACCCTGTGTGACAGATACTTTTCTTTTCCATGTTTCATGAAGAAACTGAAACATAAAGTGCCTCAGTCTACCTGGTGTGTGGCAGGACCAAGATTTATTCAGGAAGCCGAGCTCCATTTTTGGATATAATTGACATATATTTACATTCAATATGATGAAATGAATATAATTATCATTCAATATATTTTATGAAATAATTGAATTATTTCTTATGTTCATTTTACTCACTAGAATTGCTTTCATTTTTAATTTCTTATGAGAAGGACAAAGCTAACTCACATTTTCTGTATCTGAGGACACTAAAAGTCTTAATCTAGCTTCAGCCTAAGGAAAACATGACAAGAAAAAAAATCTAATCAGGAAGATTTAAACCAAGAAAAGTGGGCAAAGTGAAAAAAATAAATGTCCTAAATGAAATCACACTCAAGTGATTAGACTCCAGTGGAAGTATTTAGATTATGTAGGTAAAGGTGACTTTTGTTTCTCTTTATGATATATCAGACTATTTTCAAACCAATATGCATACTGATGTGACAACACTAACTAGATTTTTTAAAAGGTGGTTAGATGACCTCAAAGAGTAGGAAAGGCAGCAATCCTTCTAAGCAACAAAATCTCACATAAAAAGGAAAATATATTGAAAGTTCTAGTCTATTTGGGTTGTTATAACAAAATGCCATTAATTGGGAGGCTGAAAAACAATAAAACTTTATTTCTTACAGTTCCGAAGTTTAGGAAAGCCAAGACCAAGGCCTTAGCAGATTCGGTGCTGTGAGGATCTGTGTCCTGGTTCATCAAAGGCTCCTCTAGCTACATGCTCATGGGTGGAAAGGGCAGGTCCACACCTTAGGGCCTCTTTAAAGGCACTTTATTGACATTTATATAGTCGTCCTATTTAATGGTTATGTGACGTACCCTTTACCATTCTTTGAGAATTAGACTAAAGATGCTATCATGGTCATAAAAGAAATAGATAAACAGGTGCAATAGTTTATGCATAAAAAATGAAATATATAAAAAGGGAAATATTAAAATTAAATGACTTAAAAACATAAGTGAAAGAAGGAACATATGGTCTTTTTTTTTTTTTTTTTGGCCGAACTAAAGATGGAACTCAGGCGCTTGCACTTGCCAGGCAGGCACTTGTGCCCCTGAGCTGTCTCCCCAGCCCTGGAACACACAGTCTTGAGAGCAGAGAAAATACATCAAAAGAGAAAGCTGTTGAAATGAGAGATACAGCAGTAGATAATATATAGACTGAGTCACAACAAGAAATAAAGAATGGAAAATATAGAAAAAGATGTAGGGCACTGAGGTCTGATCAAAAGGTAAATATGCATTTGGAAGAAAAGAGGAGAAGACAGGACAAGGGTAATATTTAAAGAGAACTAGATGAGAAATTTTCAAAACTTACAGATTTAAGAAGCCCTGTAGACCCCGAACAGGAAACTGAAAAAAATTCAAAGCCGCTTCATGACCATCAGGTTAAAAACTAAAGACATAATCTTAAAAACAGCAAGATAAAAACATCGTGTTGACTTAAGAAGAAAAACAAAAAAGGCTTTTCTACAAAACTTATTAAATCCCAAAGATAATAGAACAATAAACTTTGAAGATCCGAGGGAAATAAGTGCCAATTTAAAATTCCTTCCACATATGGAAATGTCCTTTGAAAATGAAGGTGGAGAAGCTTTTGTTTCAATGAAGAAAGCAGACTGAAAAAAAATGGACATAGCTTTAGAAACCTGTAACACTACAAAGAAAGATCTAAAATTAAGGTCTTTAGAATCCTAAAAGGAAAGGGGATGCAGAACGTGGCTCATTGAAGAAATAATGATGGAAATCTCCCCAAACTTGTAAGAGTCAAAAAGCTAAGCCTGGGGATCAACACCAAGAAACACATAACCAGACACATCATAGTTAAGCTTCTGAAAACCACAGCCAAAAGAAAAAGGTTTTAAATAAAAAAGACACCAAATCTATAGTAAAAGAAATAATAGGAGATTTCTCATAAAAAAGAGCACTTGGCTCGTATTTCATCTGCTGAAAGAAAGTAACTCAATCCAGAATCCCAGGCTCAGGAAAAATATTTTTCATAAATGAAGATGAAATCAAGATATTCTCAAAAGAAGGAAAACTAAAAGCATTTGTCAGCAGGTGACCCACCCCAGAAGGTCAAAGGAGGTTCTCTATGAAGAAATCATGGAAAGGAATCTTGGAACACAACTGAGGAAGAGCAAACTTGGTAAAGAAAATATGAGTAAATGTAACAGGTTTCTCCTCTTAAATTTTATAAATTATGTTTGATGTTTGAAGTAATAATTATAATGCTATCTGATATGATTATAAATATATGCTGAGGGAACACTCAAGTGTGTTACAAACAGAGGTAGTGTGAAGGAACTGGAGATAAAGTGTCTGTATTTCACTCAGTCTGGTAAAATGATGATGCCAAGAGACTATGGTAAATTATGAATGCATAATGTATTACCCAGAACAACCAGTGACAAGGCTGTGTTAGAGATACACCACAAAAAAATCAAGATTGATTTTGTTCAAAGGCTCAAAGCTCCCAGAAAACAAAACAAAGAAATGGAAAACAAATGGAATAAACAGAAAAAGAATAAGCAAACAATAGTGAACTTAATCCTTATCACATCAATAAACACACTAATAGTGAATGATTTAAATATATCCTCTAGGGGCTGGGCAGATGGCTCAGTGGTCTATGTGCCTGCCTGGCAAGCACAAGAACCCAGGTGCAATTCCTGGTACTGCATGCTGTGCCCATGCTGGCCCCCAAAGGCGGCTGATGGTGCACACCTGTAATCCCAGCACTGGGGAGGCTGAGACAGGAGGATCGCTACAAATCTGAACTGCATAAACAGATGCCGTATCAAATAAATAAATAAATTTTAAAAACAAACATATTTCCTAAAGACAGATTGGAAGATATTATTTTTAGAATGACCCAGAAACACCTGTCTATGCAAACTCACTTCAAATATCATGCAATTGTGGAGGCAGGTGAAAGCTTTATTTTCAAAGAATGGTAAAAGTTACATCGTTTAAGTATCAAGTAGGATGATGATATAATTGTCAATAAAGTACACATTTAAATCTAATTGAATTATCAGAGACAGGAATGTTACATAATGATAAACGTCAATATGTCAAGAAGACAATTCTTTAGGTGCATGCACCGAACAACAGCACCACAAAATAACTGAACACGAACGAACAGAACTGAAAGGAGAACTAGGTAAGTCCACAATTACAACTGGATATTTCACACCTCCCAGTAATTGGTAGAAAAGCTTGGCAGAAAATCTGCAAGGATACAAACAAACAATACCATCAGCTAGCACTGTTATTTATATGCTCTAAGTAACAAGAGAACACATACTCTTTTCAAGTATCAGCAAAACATAGACCAAAGAAGTCATAGCCTGAGTCACGGATCTGACCTCAGCAAATTGATTCCACACTGAATGAGAGGAGCCACTGACGCGCACACACATTTGCAGGACTATCCTCAAGAATGTGGCTGAGTGGAGAAACCAATCTCAAAAGGCTGCACACAGTAGGATTCCGCTTACATAATGTTATGTGTTGGATGCGGTCCCTGTGCATCCCCAAGGCCTCACCTTATGGGAGGTCAGGCCCTTGGTCTGGCTGTGATGCGAGGTAGTGTGGAGCCTTTATAGGGTGTGGTCTAGCATGATATAATGAGGTCACTGGGGGTGTTGACCTCAGGAGGAAGTAATGTGGCTCCCATGGGACCCTTGCTAGCTCCTATGAGATGGTGGTTACAAAAGAGCAGGCCGGTCCCTCCTCAGCCCCTCTGCTCCCTGTCTCACCTGACCTGCCTCACACAACCCCGCCACCATGATCCCATCCTCCCTGGGTTCTCCCCAGGGCCATGTCAAGGCTAGCACCATGTCCTTGAACCTCCAGATGGTGAGTTATGTAAGCTCTTCTTTTCCTTATAAGTTACCCAGCCTTAAGAATTCCATTATAGTCACAGAAAGTGGACTACACATTAAAATAACATTCTTGAAATGACAAAAGGATAGAACAAAAACGTTTCTTGTTGCCATGCATTAAGATGGGGGTACAAAAGTGTTGCAGTGTGAAGCATCCTTGAGGTGCTGGAGATGCCTGGTATCTCATCTATCTGGCACCTATTTATACTATGGTATCTTTTATAGTAAAGAAATATATAGTATTTCTATATGTAGAAATATATATATATATATATATATATATATATATATATATATATATATATTTCCCAAATGCAGTCCTGGGGAAAGGAGGTAAAGAGTAAACGGCTTCCCTCCCTGTTATTTCTTACAATTGCATGTGAATCTATACTTACTTCAAGATGAAAATTTCACTAGAATTTTTAAAATGAAGGTGACATTACACTTGATCTTAGCCAAAAGGCTGAGAAGTGGTAAAAATGAAGTTGATATGATATGACATTTTCTGCCAAAAACTGAGAATCAAATAATTTTCACAATTATTTTCCCGGCCTGTTGGCTTATTAATTATAGGTCCACTTGTTATTCTTTCATAGCATACTGCAAGGATCGTATTACGTAGTCATACCTTATTAGAAACAATGAATAGTGCTTTTATAACAATTTTAGAACACTTTAACTTTATCTGGCCTCTCTTTTGTGTTAAGTTCTACTGGCCCTAGTAGAATTATACTAAATTTCTAAAGAATTCTTTGGGCAGGAAAAAAAATGATGCCAGACAGAAACACAGATATGGAAAGTGCAACTATATAGATACATCTACCCATTTTATAAAATGAGAATATTTTATGAGATATAAAGTATAAACTTAAAATGTAGCACAACTTAGAACACAACTTAGAATCAAAATTGAGCCTGTGTTAGTCTATAAAGAACATCTCAACACATTACAAGCAATTTAAATTAGAGCACACTCTTTCAAAACAGAGAGACAAAACTAGCAACATAAAAACAAAAAGCAAGTTTCCCAACTGAAAATAAGCAAGGCATTGTTCAATAATCCCTAGGTTAGGGACACTTACAAAACAGTGCAGAAATGTTGTGAACCAAAACAAAAAGGCATCGGACTTGCACTCAGCTGAAGTACTGCGCATGAAAACACATATGTGGTTTCACAGCTTAATTTCTACTTTCAGAATGGCACACTGAGGAGCACCATAAACTTGTTTTCCAGTGAAACATGTATAACTGGTTAAAACTATTTTAAAATATCATATAAAGTCTTGAAAATTCTCCTAAGGCTAGACAGATAATAAAGAAAGATCTCTTCAATAAAATAAACTCCAAAGAACACTAAGATGCTGTAGCCCTTCCAGAATCCTGAGCTCGGTGAGATGGAAACTGCTCTCTGAGAAGCTGTGGGACTCCTTTGTTCCACAACTCTCAAAGGATACGGCGTTTCACTCATGGTGCTGAAAGCCACCAGTATTGGTCCAGCTCTCAGGTGAAATCCCTGGTGAATTTCACCCAGAGGCTGGGGGCTCTCTTCTTCCACCTTTCCCCATCCATAAGGCTCTACCAGGCATCACAGGTCTAAAGTACAGGGCCCTATGCCCACAGGTAGATATTCCAGGCGAGGTAATCTGAGGAGGTCAGAAGCTATCACCATTACCAGGTCCCCAGCACTCACTCAGACACAAGACTCACAGGAGAGCCAGAACACAACATAGAAAACTGAGGGCGCAGCAAAGAAGTTGACACTCTTTGAAACAGAGTATGGCAAAGTTCAGGTCCAAGGGTGCCCTTGGAAACAACAGAAATATTGGTAGTAAATAAAAGAGACTGCTAATTATATGATAGGAAAAGCTAACCTATAGCCCAGCTAGTTCATCAGAGCAAATCTGGGAAAGACGCACTCAAAGAGCCTTCCTAGGACCAGAACAAACTTCAGTATTGGCTTCCAAATCTTTAATTAATGAATTTAATTGGGCCAGATTGTGGAGTGATTTAGGTCTCAAAGAAATACTAGAGCAATCATCCAAAAATTAATAGAGGCTAACATCTGGGTGTGATACCAATGAGGAAGGGGAAGGACATACTTCCACACGATATTTGAATCAAGGTACAGAGAGACTATTTGTCTAAAGATTTTTGAACTATTAACAGGTTTGATGGTCCAGTTTACAAGCAAGTAGCAATAGCAAAGCAGAATAAGGACGTGGTGCTCAAGAAAAAGCCCCACAGAGGAAGGACTTTTGTACACTATAAGCAGCAGACACAAAATTTCCCGAACCATCTGCGATCATAAAGCAGGAGGGCAGTCACTGCAACAGTGGTAACAACAGCACCCTTTCTGCTCTTCACGGTTCACATGGCATTTTCATTATTCTATTCAATTTGCCTCTGAGCTAATAAAAGTACTTAACTTCTAAAAGGGCTGATAATCCATGATTTAAGACCCTGCTTTAGGCAACTGGGAAAAGAAGAGCAGAGTAAAACTAAATAGAGCACAAGGAAGGAAATAATAAGGGCAGAAGAAACTCAGCAAATGGGAAATAATGCTCAACAGAGAAAGTAAGAAACCCATTAGTTTTTTGCTTTTTTTCTAAAAAGAAAAAACCAACTTAATAGAATTAATAGGTCCTTTCCAGGGGTGGTGGCACATGCCTGTGATCCCAGAACTTGGGAGGGTGAGGCAGGAGGATCGGTGTGAGTTCGAGACCAGCCTGGGATACGGAAGTGAGCTCAAGGCCAGCCTGAACTGCATAGCGAGACCCTGTCTCAAAAAAAAAAAGAATAGGTCGTTAACAGAATCCATAGATGTGTGACAAAAGGGAAAACAGTCTTAAATTATCAGTATTTATAATTTTAACAGACATGTCATTATAGATCCTACAGTTGTGAAGAAACAACACATTTCACAGGCTCCCAGAACAGAAGACACCTTTCATGGCCATCTTTCCAATGGGGGATGCTCTACACCCTGCCCCTGAGAGGGATTCCTGCACATGAACATGTGCAGAAATGGTGGGGCCTCCACTACAAAATGTCAGCTCACCCAAACATGGGAACATTTTATCAGCAAGCCCTTCTTTGTAACAACCCAGATATCTTCTCCTTAAAACTTTACAACCAGAACTATGTTTTTCCTTTTAATGCAACAAATAGTGAACTGAATCCTTCTGCCCACATGAACAGAGACATAAAGAAGCAGCCATTATAATCGGAGACAGTAGTTGCTAGTTGTACCAAGAAAAAAATCATATTTCCTAAAAACTATAAAAAAATAATTTTATGAGGTCTCGGAAATATTTAAAGAAGAAAATATCATCCAGTGTGCTCAAAAAGCATTGCAGAAGAAATACTGAAAAATAGCGTCTCATTTCTAAGTAATTAAACAAGGAACTTTTAATATTTGTGAATATTCATGCAAGCAGTCCTTAAAGTCTTCCCAGACACTGAAGAATCATGTTAGCTGATGACAAAGAAAACAAAAGAGGTGCCAAA
>PVKN010038302.1:0-11072 GCA_004027915.1 Capromys pilorides
GGCCGCGGGGTGGTGGACGACACTGGAGCTCAAACTCAAGGCCTTGCACCAGGCAGGCTCTTATGCCGCTGAGCTAGGCCCCTCCAAACATTTTTGATAAGGGCTAATAAGGCTCTGTTGTCATTACAGTTAAAATGGTTAATCACACAAAGCCTAATTTTAATTTAGGTAGTCATGGTATTGGGCATTTGTTTTGTGTAGTGACAAAGTAAACTTCTTCTTTTCTTTTTTCTTTTTCTCTTTTTTGAGACAGGGTCTTGCTATGCAGTTCAGGCTGGCCTTGAACTCACTTTCATAGCCCAGGCTGGTTCCAAACTTGCACTGATCTTCCTGCCTCAGCCTACCAAGTGTTGGGATTATAGGCGTGCGCCACCACGCCCGGCCAACAAAGTAAATTATAAAAGGTTTTTTTTTTTCTTTTACAAAGTATGATCCTTTTTCCTTTAAAATATACTATTGTCAGGAAGAATCAGAAATGTGTGGCTATAACTTCTGCCATTTATCATGAAGATTAACAATCTCTGGCTTGTTGGCTGATTCAGACCGCGTTATCTGTTGAAGTTCTTCCGAGGGTCTTGTCTTGGGCTAGGCAATTGTAGAAATATTAAGGCTCAGGGGAAATTTCCTACATTCGCAATCTTATTTAGAGGTATAAACACAGTGAATAAAATATCTGGTACATTCTAAAGAAGTTCTGTACGTCACCACTAAGGCAGGAACCCAGGTATAGCTGGGGACTACACAGGCGGGTTCTGGTCTGCTATAACTCCATCTCAGTGTCTTCCTCAACCACCACTTCTGGAAGCTCCAGGAGAAAGAAGGATACAACCCTGACTAGAGTGTCGATGTGTGGCTCATATTTGCACAGAATGTTTCTCTAACAATATGCTTTTTATCAAATATGGGGCGTAAGTGTGCCTAAAAAGGAGAACTGTGACAGTTATGGGTTATGTGTCAATGTTATGATTGGGTTCTGAGGCTGGGCGTCCATTAACCTAATTTGGAAATAAGGGGAACTTGGGTCTTGTGGATTATTCCATCAGTCAGTGGTAGGTTTGTGGCTGGAGTCACGGGTCCAACCACGAAGCCCTCTTGCTAAACTTCTGCCATCTCCAGCTCCCCTTTACTCTGTTCACCCATCTGCGTGGGGAATCCACAATTGGATTTCCATCACGGTTGAATCTCCACACATCTTACTGTGTCGGCCGTAAACTCTCGCAAGGGTTTGTGTAAAGTATTACGAAGGGAGGAAATGGGATTGGAAGACCAGTGAGGTGACAGTGTGATAAGCTGGGGCTCTGGGTGTCCAACAAAACAGAAGGTGGACTGGAGAGATACATTTGAGAGAGACTCACGCACTGTCCAATCTGGAACACAAAAAGGAGTGTGGAATGGATAGGACTGTGGGGTTGCTGCCTGGCGAGAGTGTTGTTTTGTTTTAATGTAAAGAGATACTGAAAGACAGCGAGGGAGAGAAGTCCCCAAAAGCTACCACTCTGGGAGTTGAGACTCTCCTTGGCATTGTTCCACCCAGTGGCCAGGCTAGAAGCTCTGCTGCATCCCCAAGGTTACCAGCCAGCCTGTAGGGAAGTTCCCCTGCACATCTGCTAGGCCATCACCGCCACGTCCTTGGTGGTAACACTCTAGGAGAGTCCTCCACACTTGGGAAAGCTCCATCTTTATTTGGCGAAAGGTTGAGGTCGGCATAAGCCACTTACAAATCACTTGTTTGCTTAGATGTCTCCGCTTTTCTTTAGGATTTCTTTTCCATAAAATTGACAAGTTACCTTTCAGTTTCAGAATAAATTAGTGCAATGGTGGGATCTGCATGAAATGATGGACAATCCCTTCAGGAGCCTCAGGCTTCCTGTGGTATATCTTGGAAAGTTTCCTAGCAGCTTCCTACGTCTCAAAACTGTGAGTTCCTTAAGTCTATTGTAGTGCTGTCTGTCTGTAGGGAGAAGAAACCATTTGGGTTGTCCATGCACAAGTTCGAATCCTCGCCTTCCCTCTTAATCAGCAAGGCAGCTACAGGATGGGGAAAGGTGCTATTTATTTAGCCTTAGTTTCTTTATCTGTAAAGGGGATCATGACATCTCTACAGGATTTCTCATAGAACTGTTGAAGTGTCCAATGGGCATTTTGCCAATGCTAAGCATTAGCCAGTGTTGCATATAATTACTGGACATGAACACACCTGGACTACATTCAGTTCTCTCTCTTATTGTTTCCAGTTATTTCATGAGTGCTGCACTTCCTGAAAGCATTTTTATGTGACTGTCCTGGGTACACTGCAGCTCCTAGCAAAGTGGTTCAGTGAACAAGAGATTTTCTGTTGCATGCTCCCATCTGTTCATCCTGATGGAGCTGGGAGACTCTGTGTTTTCAACATACCCCTCCCCTTCAGCCGCCATCCGTCTGCTGGTGCACCAGCCTGACCCTGTAGCTTGCTCAGGACTCGGGGTATCCAGGGGATCTGTGGCACTCTGCTATGCTTGCCTCACACAGACATGTCTCCTCATGGCCTGTAACATAGGACTGTGCAGGCAGAAGAGTGGCAGACAGGCCTCTGTGCAGGACATCGTAAGCACAGTGGGTTTCATTTGGACCCAGGGTCCTTTGAAGACGTGCTGTATATGAAGATAAAGCATCCCTCTATAGTATCTTCTAGAAACAGCCCCAACCTCTATGGGGCTCGGTTAGAGGTGTCCTCCCTGGGATCTCAGGAGAGTTGTGGGATTGACATGGAGGATAATGAATGCTGGTGCTGGCCACAGTCATTTTCGGGAAGTCATTGTGTCTGTCCCATTTCTTAGTTCAGACCAGATAGCAGGAGGCTCTACCCTTGCAGGTGCTTGTTTTTTGCAAGCTATAAAGTGTGGCAAAAACAATGAAAAACATAAAAATTCATACCTTGTTCATATTTACAAGGTATAATTAAAAAATACAGTGAATGTTTAAAATTTTAAAAGTCTGTTCTAGTAGGAGACACTCACATTACTCCCCGTCACTTACAGCACAGTGATCCCTCTGCTGCTGCCACTTCCGAGAGCGTTCTGGAGTCCTTTTCGTGAGTGGCTTTCTGCGGCTGCCTTGGCGTCTTAAATTCCATTCAAAATGTTCACGGTGATTTCAGACACTGAGAAACATGGAGGAGCACCCCCCTGGGCTTATTTACCTGATCAGGCACCACGTGACTTCTGACTCCTCCTCAAGGTCAAGATGGCCACAGAAGGGAAACACTTCAAATGAATTCAGGACATCCAGGCAACACAGGCAGTGATGAAAGAGACTCCAGGACAGCTTCAGAACATGGCAGGAACAGCGGAGTGTGTTTAGAGTGTGTGTGTGTGTGTGTATGTGTGTATGTGTGTGTGGAGGGAGGGTATTTTGGAGGAATTGATGGCAGTGTGTCTTTACTGTAATAAACTCTTAAAATTTGAGACATGCACCATATTTTCCAACCATACCTTATACATATGAGCATGACATTCATGTTCCAGGGTTTCCATTCTGTTGTCATCAGAATTCCTTAAAGTTTCTGTGCGCAGTTCCCAAGGTCAGATTAGCCGTGATCCTCCAAACAGTGACTACCCTGGTGCTGGGGTGGAGCTCAGGCTCAGCCGCTTGATGGGGTTTGTTTCAGGACAGTGGAACTGTTCGTGCATTCTTGTTTAGCATTCAAACATCTCTCTCGTTTTGAGCAAAGATGTGTTCGATAACTGCAAGAGCTCCGCTGGAGAAACTGCACGGGCCTCCGGCAATGTTTTATTGCTCTGAGATTGCTCTGAGATTGCTCTGACCTGTGTGTCTTTCTAACAAAGTTCTGGCAGAAACCTAGTCGTCCTGCTACTAAATCAACAGAAGGGAACTCAGAATGTCACTGATGTGAGCCTCAGGGTCCTGAGCATACACGAGAGATGGGTGGGGTTCTGGGAGCACGGTGTAGAGCGGCAGGGAGCAGGCAGGGCAGGCAGAGAGAGCTGGGCCTCGAGGCCACCGGGCTGTAAGTCAGCGCCAGGCCAGCTGGCCAGCCAGCGGGCAGGTCCCGCTCAGATGGCATTTCACCTTAACCCAGTATTCACTTGTGCCCTTTCAGCGTGGAAGCTGAGAAAGCCAGTCAGTCTTGCAGTGCATGTGGCTGTCACAGCCACAGAATGTCATTTTATTTCCTGTCATGTATTTGATAGTCTAATTCTGAGCCCTCCATTTGGACAGACTGCAGACAGACTTAATCCACTGGCAGCCGCAAGCTGGCTCGCTCGATCCAGTTTAGCACCTTGGAAGTTGCGTCTGGGTAAAATTGAAGATTGTTAATGACCCCTCCCCCACCCTCACGGTGGCTTCCGGACCTTGCCGTCTGGACAGGCAGGAGGCTAAGGCGGCACTCCTCTGCTTTTGAGGCCGCGTCTGGGGAGCTCCAGGCAGTGCTGGGGCTGGGGACACAGGGCTGTAGCCAGGGCCCGGCTGTCGGCTACCTGCAGCTGCTGGCTGTGAGCTGAGCTCCCTCAGCCCTGCCACCAGGACCCTTATCTCCACCCAGTTGCCCCTCTGGGAATCCGGCAGTGTCTCTCTGCATCCTGGGCCAGCACTGCGGACCCCACACCCTAAACCACGTAGGCTTACTGGTACCCATTCTTTCCGCCCTTGTCACATGGCCTTTGTCATCTCACAATAATCTTCCTCTACAGCTTTTTCCTTCTCTTCAGATTAGGGAAGGCTGGTGGAAAACCTGTTTTGCCAGTTCATATCTCTCTGCAGAACTATTTTTGTCTCTCATTTGAACTCCTGCCAAGAATCTGGAATTTTTGTTTGCTGATTTTCCCCCCATTTCTCTTTCCCTGCAATTCTCCCTGGGCCAGTGCACTGGCTGTGCCCTGTCGGGAGGGAAGGGGCAGGAGGGAGAGTCCGTCACCGTGCTGACCTTCCTGCTGGCATCCACCCCCACAGCGGCCTCATCAGCCAGCACCAGAGGAGCTTTGTCCTTCCCTGAAATGACTGCCATGTGCCCCGCTCTCCCCACCTCGAGAGAGTCTTGCCCTGGCCGGGCTCCGACTCCTCGGATCAGTCCTCCTGCCTCAGCCTCCCCAGTAGCTGGTGCAGGCATCATCTGCCACCTCATGCCAGGCTTCTAGGCCTAAAGTGTTTTCCTATGGAATCGGACTAGAGCTTCCATGAGGGGTCCGCTGCTGCGTGTGTGTGTGTGTGTGTGTGTGTGTGTGTGTGTGCGTGCATGCGTGCGTGTGTGTATTCAAGCTTGCGTGTGGTAGGCCCTCTAGATCTGGAAATTCCACATCCTCAGGTCCAACCAACCAGAGTTTGAAAATATTCAGAAAAACAATTGTACCTGCTAAACGTAGGCCAGCTTTAGTGCTTATAGTCTGTCTTTACGTAGTTCAATAAAACAACTCCTGCGTCATACCAGGGCCGCTGTGGAGACTTTTAGAAGTACGCAGGAGCTTCCAGGCACGCATGGCCCTGTCTAGTGTGAGAGAGTCGTGTGTGTCAGGAGTTCTGGTGTGTGAGAGGATCCTGGGACCAGTGCCCCATGGATACTGGAGAACAACATTATATGTGACAGGGACTGATTTTTTTTTTTTTTTTTTTTTATGTAGTTAGTATAGAGCTACAGGGTCTCACTATGTAGATTGGACTTGAAGTGATTCTCCTGTTTTCAGCCTCCCAAGCCCTGGGATTACAGGTACACACCACCACGCTCAGTCTCAGTCGTCCTCTCAGAGCCCCCCAGGGGTGGGGCTGGCATGGCACTCTGGGGATTGAACCCCATCCTTGCTTCTGCCTAAGCAGGCACTTTAATCCACTGAGCTATCTGCCATCCCTAGGGATCAGTTATATCTGATTCATATGCAAGTTATATAAATGAACACACATTATATGCCATACATGTGTAGATAGTATGCATATGTGGATTGATAACATTGTGGTATATTGTGTATATACATCTGTGTATGTCTCTACACACATACACATCTCTTGGACAGACTTCCAGTTGGATCTTTCTGGAAGCTGGTTACTGGGGCATGGTGCACCATTGCATTTGTGGGAATGCTCCCTTTCCCAGCGGTGTTGCACTGAGACTGGAGCGTTGCAGGCTGTGCCCCATGCCCAGCGACCCTGGCGCCTTTCCCCCCACCCCTGCATCCCTGACTGGCCCAGTCCTGTTTCCCCAGGAGCCAAGAAGCCCACTGTTGCTGAGCTTGAGGTCGGGCGCTATCCTTTTCCCACAGACCCTGGGCCCAGTCCAGCCCTTTTCTGTTTTAAGGGCATTCAGTTCTCACCCTAGGGAGTATGTACTTGTGAAGCAGTTCCCAGGCTGGACAGCTCCCTGTGCCCTGCAGGACCTGGGCTCATGCCCCACAGCTTAGCTTTCTGGTTCCCCATGAGGTCTGCCCAGAGGGAGGCCAGGGCTGCAAAGCAAGGAGCCTGGTGTTAACGAGCATGTCCACAGCTCTTCCTGTGGTCCTGTCCCAGGCCTGTGGTCTCACTTGGGGGTTCTGTGGCTCTGGTGGCCACCCTTCTCTCTGGCCCCTGCTCTGTGGCTGAGGCAGCTTTCTCCCAACCCCTGAATGTTACTGCTGGCTTCCCATCCTGCTGATCACATCTTGAAAGCAGATAGATCCTCCACAGTTCAAATCTCCCCCAGCTCTCCTGTCCCCCAGGACTCCCGAGAGTCCACGAGTCCAGGCCTGGTAGATCCTCAGGCCCAGCTGAGCTTCAGGCCAGGCATGGTAGCCCTGGGTACTCTGGTTGCCCACATTAAACTCTCGGTGCTGGTGAGGGAGAGAGGACCCTCGGAACATCTTTGAAAGGTATTGTGTCTGCTGATTCTAGCCACATTTGAAGATCGTGTGTTAAGGGACTTCACTGGAGTCCCCTGCCCAGAGCCTTCCCTCTAACGCCACAGCGGACACACAGCGGTGTCTCCGGCAGTGCCTGGCAGCCTAGGGTCCCCTGCTTCTGTGTGCAGGGGCAGCAAGTGCTGCAGTCAGCCTGGATTCATTTTTTTCCCCAAAAGGAAAATCATGGAGTAAAAAACAAACAATTACCTCATCAACCATTTTTGGAATAAATTTCAGTGTTTATTAAAGAATATCAGTCCCTTTTCAAAAGGCTTCGCATAGGAGCTCCTGATTAGGCTGAGATTTTTATCCCCTGCAAGCTGCACTCCTGTTTAAGGCTCTGTGTAATCCACACAAGAGAACGGATTCCGGGTTACCCAAGCACCAATAGAGAAACACTGCATCGCACGACAAAACATTGGCTTAAGACCGTGATTATTGATTGATCTACCCAGTCTTCATGCATCCATCCGTCATCCATCCATCCTTCACCCACTATCCACCCATCCATCATCCATCCTTCCATCTGTCTTTCCAACCATTCATCCTTCATCCATCCATCCATCCATTCATCTCTCCACCCATCACCTCTCCTCCACCCATCTTTTTTCCATCCATCCATGCATCCTTTATCCAGTGAAAGGACACTTGCATGTCACTTCTGACCTAACTTCCCCTTCCTTGGTCCTACAACTCTGAGACAAAGCCATCTGCTTCACTCTGGAGTTGAAAACTTCCTCCCTGCCTTCCCCTCATCTCTCCTCGGCCCAGGGCTACACCTGCCACATCTAAGGGCTGCTCCTGTTCTCTCTGCTCCTCTGTGAGCAGCAGGGACTTGGGCTCAGTCAGTGCAGATGTGCAGGAGCTGATACCCCATAGTGGCTCTGTCCTTCCATGACCCTGGCTGTTACAATCCTTGGTGAAAGGACCACGCCAGGCAGCTGGTCCGAGAACCCCAGCAATGCAGTGGTGTGCAGCAGTTGGGCAAGGACCTGTGTCCTTAATGTGGGAATGGGGTCCCCAGGAGACATGAACACTAAACTGAGATGGACAGGTGTGTGCCTCAGTTTCTCAGGGACTCAGTATGGCACTACAGTGGCTTAGGAAATCAGTTCCCATATCACTATGGGCACTGGGAAAGCTGAAGCGAAAGAGACAATAGGTCAGAGTATGTAACAGGAGATGAGATGAGTTGGGGGAATTCTTACTATGTATGTGATGTGTTACATACTGCGTGGAAATAGCAGTTACATTGCTAATTTATGTGACCTGAGAGTGAGCATGCTTTGAAAAACACGTTCCGACAGAGTACACACTGTTTTCAATGAGAAGTTTTTTTTAACACAACAGCTTGGCGGTCGGTATTTAACTGTAAACGGAGGGCCCAGAGTCTGTGGAAGGAAGCTGTATTTTCATGTGCATGATGAGAGCAGTGAATTTCGAGTTGTTCATTCGCACCAGCTAAACTGAAACCCTGAAAAATGGCTTGAGATGGTACCAATTAAAATTGCATCAGCCTTGGGGACACACGCTTGTAATCCCAGCACTTGTGAGGCTGAAGCAGGAGGATCACGGCCAGCCTGGGCTACATAGCGAGTTCAAAGTAGCCTGAACCCTGTCTCAAAAACTGGACAAACAAAAATTTGATTAGAAGGATGAGAACAAGCTGGGCATGGCGGCGCGCGCCTGTAATCCCAGCACTTGGGAGGCTGAGGCAGGATCGATGTGAGTTCAAGACCAGCCTGGGCTACAGAAGTGAGTTTAAGACCAACCTGAACTGCATAGCGGAGACCATCTGAAGAAGACAAAAAAAAAAGGATGAGATCAAATCCTCCTCGCAGAAAGAACTGCCATTTTAAAGCTGTTTTCTCTGTCTGTTAACATATTAATGTTAGTAGCTGTTGGAGCAATTTGAAATGGGAGAGAACTCCTGAAATTATCAGATTTTCTTTTTTGAGCTCAATTTCTTATCAGCAGAGTTTTTAATACTCCAGAATTATTTTTGGCCTAAGACTTTTGAAATGTTTGTGTATGATCATTTATTCAGAGTTGGGATTTGTATTGAAAGTATATTTTGAGAATAAGAAAAATCAACTAAAATAAAAATAAGGATCCATGAATGGAGAACATTCTTTAGGTAGCGTCTTTATTGATGTTCACTTTCCGTTATCCTTCAGTTTTATGTGTTGAGGATGAAATTATCAGTGCAAGAGGGTAGGGGTCGCTAAATCTTTTCTTGTTGAGGGGTATGGACTGCAGCTAGGGAAAGCCTTTGGCTGAGTCCTTAGCTCTGTTTTGCTTTCCTGGCAGCGCTGGGAATGGAGCCCTCACCTGAGCTACATTCCCAGCCCTTTTTTATTCTGAGACAGGGTCTCCCTAAGTTGCTCAAGCTGAGCTGCTACTTGTCATTCCCAGAGGGGTGGGATTACAGGTAGGCAGTACCTCGCCTGGCTGAGATGTCCTAATGTAAAAGCTCACTCAGCTGGGGACTTGAACCCAGGACCTCCTGTTGTGCACTAGGCCAGCACTCTGCCGCAGAGCTACGCCCTGAGCCTTGACACCAAAGTTTAATCCATTCCTTCCAGCAGTCTATCAGCTATCAACAGCTGCGCATCCAGCATTTCCTCCTTGACTGTTGCGAGCAGCTCAGTTTCTGCCCTGTGTTCTCATCCGTCCTGCAACCGCTGCTCCGCTGGCGTTTTTCCTGGTCCCAGCCTTCTGCCACTTCCGGCCCGTGCTGCAGCTCTGGGTTTTGCGCGTGGGTCTGGTGTTCCCACAACGCTCTTGAGAGCCTGTAGTTTGCGAGGGACATTGTAGATGGAGGCTGAAATTCCGTGGCTGCTTCTCGCTCCGCCCAGGGAGAACAGGAGCATGGAGCGCCCGTGCCACGGGCAGGTGGCTCCTAAGTCCACCGGCAAAGGCTCCCCAGGACGGTGACTGTAACCTGGGCCTTAAAGTGTAAACGCTTCACTTGGCAATGCCAAGGGACACTCTTGTCAGAAAAACCAGCCCTGGGATGGCCAGCCCCGTCCTAGGTTGGTGGACCCTATGGCTGGGGAGGCGCTGCCGGGCAGAAGTGGACACCTGCTATTAGCATGGCCCCGTCGCCCGCAGCCTTTGCAGACAGGGAGCCTGCAGGAGGCTTGTTTTGCAGCCACCTCGTGCCTGGAGAAGCCCAGAGTCGCATCTGAGGGCAGAAGATACGGGAGGCCAGGACAGAGCCTGCACAGGGTACACAAGGACAGGTGCTGAGTGATGGAGCCGGGGAGGCTCTGCTTCCTGGGGCCAGGTCTCTCCTCGGTGTAGAACCCTTGGGACGGCGCTCCGCGTATGTCGACAGCAGTGCAGGGAACAAGAAACTTCCTCACAGGCGACTTCTTTGAAAGTATAGTAGAAAACAGAAAAACATGCGGAAGACACAGACCCTGTAACCCTGTCACCACAGACAGCTTTCATTAGCAGTTCCTCCCAGCCATTATTCTGTGTGCATTTCATATACTTAGGCCCTGGCTCTCTTGTGTGACGTGAGGAAGAACATTTTTTCTTCTTAGGGTGAAGACGCCTCAAAGTCACTCTTGCGTGGACGCACTTGTGTGGATGTACATAAACACACACTGAGCCTCCCCGTCAGTGCTTATGTCCAGACTTTCATGAGGAATCCTCTATTTAATTCCCTTGTGCATGCAGTTAGTTTTCATGATAAAAAAACTATTGTCCTCGTGGGCTTCGTGAGTGCAGTCAGGGAGTTACATCACACTTAGCACAAGGATTTTAGTGTTCCTTTATTGCTCATCAGTGAATGTTTGAAGGGAAGCTTTACATTTCAGTAATACTTAATGTGCAGAGAGTTTGGGTTTTGCCAGCACTTGCTATTTGAGAATGATCAGTGTAATCTAAAACATTTCCTAGGGCCGGTGAGATAGCTCAGCAGACTAAGCGCCTGCTCTGGCCAGCGCAGGGACCAGGGTTCGATGCTGCCCCGGCCCTGCCTCTGGAGTCTGCTGAGCTGGCCACTGAGTCCAGGTACGGTGGTACACACCTGTAATCTCAGCACTGAGGAGGCTGAAAACAGGAGAATCACTAGGAGTCTGAGCTGCATAGTGAGACCCTGTACCAAATACATAAATGAAAAAATAAATAAGTCACCCACTTTGCTTCTTGGGAAGAGTTAGCGATAGTGGCATCACAAGCAAAAGAAGACCCAAGAAGGAC